>PISX010009979.1:0-72765 GCA_004024625.1 Mellivora capensis | reverse complement strand
TCCTCATTCCTCATGAGAAATGAAAAGCTGGGAGCCAGGAGTTTCCTTTAGGTCTCTTTTGACATGTTTCCCTAAGATCGTAAGTGAGATGAGGTCCTTATTTGTCCTTCATTTGCATTTTCACTCGTACACAAAACGTATGTATACAAAAGTGACCCGCAGTGTAAGGACGATCCAAGGGAACATAAAAGCCTGAGGTGGCAAGTCAGCTGGTACTTGTGACAAAACAATGTGGGACCAGAAGACATAGGAGACTCCGGTGGGGCCTTAGAGACAAAGTCCCCAAGACAGCAACAACCAACTGATCAGAGGGCTGTTCCTGAAGGGACACTCCATCTCCAGGGTGTTGACTGCAAGCTCTCCTGGGAGAGGTCCTGAGGATTTTCTTTCTTTCAGACTGGTTCAAAGGTTTTTAAAACTTCTTTGTTGTTGTTGTTTTTTTCTATGATATTAGAAAAGATATTGGCTATCCAACACCCACTCTAATTTATAGAATATCCTGTGAGGATTTCTTCTCAAATCACTCACAAATGGAACTAAGAAACTGGATGAGACCTCCACCACGAATTTATATTCAGACTCAGACCATCTTGCTCCTTCCGAATTTTGAAATTCTTCTTCCAACGTTCTTTTTCTGTATCTCTTTGCCATGCTTCTCAGTGGTCGTTTTCAGATTTAGAAATGCCAAAACACTCAGGAGGAAAGCACAACGGCTGTCTCTCTATGGACAATCCTGAAGTCTCTGAGCCTGGGACAAATCTCGGACTTTGAGACAAACCTGTGATCGCACCTGGCTTCACTTGCTCCTGGTTTATGACATCAGGCAGATTACTGAGCCCCTCAGAACCCGTTCTCTCATCTGTAAAACTGGAATACTGCCCATCCTTCAGGACTGGCATAAAGATCAAATGGACTAACATATGAGAAGCATCCTGCATGATGCCTGGAGCACAATAGGAGTTCACTAAATGTTATCCCCTTCTTGGAGTCCCATACCCTTTTTCACTAGGCCAGGTAGCATACTCTTTCTTAGGAGTCTGGAAAAGATGTCTTTTGGGCCCCAGAGCTAAAAGAGAACTCTAAGAAACGCTTGGTTAAAAAAAAAAAAATCTGGGGTTGGGGTAGTTAATGGGATTATACTTGGACCAGCCCCAGGCACACCAGTGCATAGAAGACAGTATATTAAATGCTTGAACTGATTGGCCAAAGATTTTTGAACATCACTTTACTGCATCCATCCCCATCTTCCTTCCTCTTGCAATCTTTTCCATTTATATTTGCTACTGTTCTATGAATTCAGCTGCTCTGCTCTTCTCACCCTTGAACTTATATATAGCACTATGCAGATATTCAGAACTCAGTATAGGGGCACCTGCCTGTCTTGGTTGGTGGAGCATGCGACTCTTGATCTCAGGGTTGTGGGTTCAAGCCCCACATTGGGTGTAGAAATTACTTACAGATAAAATCTCTTGGAAATAAAAGCACTCAGTACAAACCTGTGACAGAGTGAACAAATGAACGGATGAGTAAAAACAGAACAACATGCTATCGGGACAAGTCCTAATATGATGGCTTCATGGATCAGTTCCAAAACCACAATAGAATCATGGGAAGGGGTTAGGTGTTTTTTATTTTCTAATACAACCAGGGGAGACGCAGTTTAGTTAAGTGTAGGTTCTAGGGTCAAACTATGTTTGAAACCCTGGTCTAGTTACTTATCCTCTCTCTAAGCCTCAGTTTAAGGAAATTGCCCAGGTGGGGCTCAATCCCAGACCCTGAGATCATGACCTGAGCTGAAGGCAGAGTCGGTCTGTCGGGCTCTCTGCTCAGCAGGGAGCCTGCTTCCTCCTCTCTCTCTCTCTCTGCCTGCCTCTCTGCCTACTTGTGATCTCTGTCTGTCAAATAAATAAATAAAATCTTAAAAAAAAAAAAGAAAAAGGAATTAATCTGGCAAGCAAATGAAAGAACAAAGGAAGCTGGTGAAGGGTAGAAGAGTGTGCCACCCCAAAATATAACTTTTTGGTATAAGGATTATTTTGAGCTAATTTTTTGAGAAAGAGCAGATACAGGGGAAGCTCTGAAAACAGAGTATAAGTTACTCTTTTGAAAGGGAAATTTACATTAAAAAGCAAATGTTCATTTGTTAAGGGTGTCTACCTCTTCCTGCTTGAAGAGAAGGTTGATTCTCTATCACAAGAGAATTTATCAGTGGAGAGGGCACAGATTTAAATCTGAGTAACTGCCTTACCCTACTTTACTAAGTAAGGTAAAGTAAAGTACTTTACTAAGCTTTTCCTGGTAACCAACCTCCCACCACTGGTCTCCCCCCCAACCAATTACACACTTTTTTTTTTTCTTGAGCTAAAGATGGTATTTAAGCTGATGGTTCAGGCCACCTATACAGTTACTCATTTTTTCTCCTGGATATCTGCCATGTATCCATGAGGTATACAAGTTAATACATTTATTTTTCTCTTGTTAATCTGTTTTACTACACAAGGCAAGAACTCAGAAGGGTTAGGAGAAAATTATTTTTCCTCCCCTTATACCGGGATACAACCTTAAAAATAATTTATAACCCATGCATACAGAAACATTCAATTCATGTATATGTTTGGGATACAAGATATATTTTGGTTTTCCTTTTATATTTTTCCAAGTCCTATCTGCTTTTTGTTTTCTCACAACACACATTTGCCTCCCTCCCCAGACATTGTTATGAAAATGACATGGCGAATAACACCCTAAGAGAAACTATTAAAAACAAAACAAAACATCAAAAAACTAGGGGCCCTTGGGTGGCTCAGTCAGTTAAGTGTTTGACTCTGATTTTGGCTCAGGTTATGATCTCAGGGTCATGGGATCAAGTCCTGTGTCAGGCACCATGCTGCTCCATGCTAAGCTTGGAGCCTGCTTGAGAGTCTCTCCCTCTCCCCCTCCCCAACTCTGCTTGCATGTGCATGCTCTTTCTCTCAAAAAAACCCACAAAAAAAAAAACCAAAAACAAAAAACAAAATAAAACCCCTAACAATTTATATCTAGAAAATGTAAAAAGTCCTAAAATTTCTGTAATAAGACAAAAAATAGGAAAAAGATCTGAACAGGCACTTCATCAAAAAAGACACAGAAAGCAAACAGGTGCATAAAAAAGATACTCAACCTTGTAAATTAAAGCCACAATGAGATACCACTACATTCCCACTGGAATGGCTAAAATTAAAAAGATGGATGATTTCAAGTGTTGACAAGGGTGTGGAGCAACTGGAACTCTAATATACTGCTGGAGGAAATGTAAAACAGTATAAGGACTTTTAAAAAGTTTCCTAAAAACAAAAAAAAAAAAAAAAAATGCATACCCTATTTTACAAATATTCCACATCCAGGTCTTCATCCAAGAAAAACGAACACACAGAGGCTCAAAGACTTGTATAGAGAATGATCTAGGCAGCTTTATTTGCAATAATCAAAATCTAGAAATGACCTAAATGTCCGTCATTAGGTGAGGAATTAAGAATGGCCTATCCATTTGATGGAATATTACTTAGCAATAAAATGGGACAAATTAGCGCTACATAAAACACCATGGTTGGATCTGAAAATGCTGACGCTGAGTGACAGAAGACAGAAAAAAGGAATACGTGCTACATATTCCATGTATATAAACGTCTAGAAAATGCAAACACATCTATAGTAGCAAAAAGAAATTCTGGGGAGTAACGCACATGCCTGTTGTTTTGATTGCGGTGACGCTTTCACAGATGTATTCAGAGATCAATATTCAGGCTGCACACTTTAAATATCTGTTAATTTTATGTTAGCTATGCTTCAATAGAGCTGGAAAAAAGTTAGGGGTGTGTGGGTAAATTCCCCTTACATCATCAAAGTGGAGTGATTAAAGACTTCTGTCTTTAAAAGAAGAGCTGGAGGGAGAGACAGAGAGAACCACTCGTGCACATACTCCAGCTCTGAGAAGGGGACAAGCCCTATGGTAAAATGTCTGATTCAGATAAGGCAAGAGGAAAGGAGTTCTCTTTTTATTCTGCCATGAATTCAACATGATTCCTAATAGCAGACAAGAGACAGAACCAAATTAAAGCTCTGCTGGTGGAGACAAGGTAATTTTAAGCCTGTCGAAGACCTCACATTGTGGTTTAGCAGCAATATTGAACTGTGACTGCTGCAGAACCAACGTGGCTGCCTCTTGCCCTGAAAAATCCTCAGCCAACGGCAAACAAAGGGAGGCCAACACTGCTCAAATGGGCATGTCTAAAGCTTCAGAAAGCAGCTCCCTGGGCAGCAGGGACAGGGCTCTGCCTAAATTGGATCCCATTATTTGTGGATGGCTAACTGGATTCTCCGAAGGAAAGGGTTACCCAAGCAGGGGTTCTTGATTTGGTCTCTCAATTCCCAAAGGATGTGGCCGGGCACTGGGGCCTGGGGACCCTCGTAACAGTTTAAGGAACATTTTGTGTGCATGTGCTGCTGTTTCTTTGATGACAGTAGTGGGAGGCAGGAAATGGACTTTCAGCTCCAAGGGGTCTGAGGAGGCTAAAATTACAGTAGTTATTTGTGCCTAGAGAAAAAAGGAGAGTGGGATTGATAATTGACACTAAATTATTCATTGATCTATTTTTTTTAAAAATAAGGATCTGAACCAAATAGGCCAAAACATTAACAAAGTTAACTAATTACAGATGGTGGGCATGTGGATGCTGATACAGTTCTCCCTATTTTAAGCCTTTTCTAAAGTAAAACTGAAATATACAAATCAGCCAAAAAGAACCTTCGGCCCAAGATATTTAAACTGAACAAAGCAAAAGCATCATAATTTCCCTCACATTTTTATGTGGCTAAACTTAATAAAAGCAGCTCACTAAAGAAGCTCCCTGAACCTCCTTGTACCACCTAAAAATGACCTCAGTTTATTTCTGTAAAATTGCTAGACACTGTCTCCAAGCCTTAGTTTCTACCTTTTCTCTTTCTCCTTTCTCTTTTTTTTTTTAAGATTTTATTTATTTATTTGACAGACAGAGATCACAAGTAGACAGAGAAGCAGGCAGAAGGTCACCTTTACAAGACATCCAAGGGGACTATCCTAAGATATCCCATTACAGTTTCGAATTAGTTGACTTTCTTTGCAGGATGGAGATGCTATAGTCATCCTATTACTCATGGTCCTCCCATGAAGATGAGAGAATGAAGAGGCGAACAGGACAGGGTATGTGTGTGTGTCTGTGAAAAATCACTAGTTTTTTAAAAACTGCTTCTTTATTCATCCCCCTCAAACAGCTCATCTTAGTATCTAAAATGAACACGAGTTTCCATTTATGCGTCTTTGTTTTCCCTATTTCTTGCTGGGTTCTCCACCAGTGCTGTGGCTCCTGGGCATAAATCTTTCTTACTCTTGGCCTCATGTTAGCCCAGGTTTCTTCCCAGTAGGCCTGGGAGGAAGAATTAGGGCTACAACGTGAGACATGAACTTATTCTCAGCTACAGGCACAAGAAAACCACAAATGTCCACAGTGTGGGTGAAAAGAATGCCATCCCAGGGCTCCTGCAATTTTCAGTTATGAACTTGTATTTTTCCTATGGTTATGAAAGTCCCCTGGAAAGGCCTGCTTTCTTGCTGTATTTTTCTTAGAAAATAACCTTCAAAGAGGATGACTAGCCTTTTAAAGAGACAAAAATAAGTATACAAACACATAAATGTATGATGCTAATTCATTCCTATTTCCCTGGAAGTCAGAACCATCAGCACATGTCATCAAGAGGCAAAAACATCCTTGCAAAAGATGAGACAAATACTGCATATTTTATGAAAATTTCAAATGCCATCCACCTTTTCTTTCTATTACTGATTTTGTTTTAGCACTGGCTACCTTCACACCATGTACAGCTATGGGGAAACGGGACAGGTTTCTCTTTCTACCAGGATTATAGGTCATAATGATGATGATTGTTTAGAAAGATGAAAAGAAACTCAGATGGCAAGCTTTTAATGGACATGTCCACCATCCAAGTTTGTAACTCAGGAGGCTTAAGAGTCCTGTTTCTCTTATAAATCTAAGGAAGAATTCCTAACAGAAAACCAATCAGCTCATCGGAGCAGCCACCAGGGAAGGTCATCTGCTCTAAGGTGTAACTGCTCTTGCCAGGCCCAGAAAAAGAAGGGAGTGGTTGCTCTCCGTCTTGTCAGCCTCTGGCCCCTGCAGTTAAATCTCCCCAATACGCGTGATGGGGAGCTTCCATGCAGTGAGTTTTCCTTCTTTCTGTTCGAGAAAAACCTGATGATGATCCTTAGGGCTGAGGGCCGACAGTCATTCAGTGGCCATAAAGCTGGGGTCTCTGAACGTGTGCACTGGGAATGGCTCCTACATATTCCCTAATGTTCATGGAGGTGCTGGATCTCTTGGTCTCTCCTTGGGCAAAGAGGTCAACCACCCACGCCCCTCTCCGGAATGCCCTGTCTCCTTTTGCTCACCCAAACAAGGTGGGCATGGAAAGGAGAGGCCCGGAGGTGGGGTGGGGGAGAAGTACTTTGGTGGATGTGGCCCCTGGCTCCCAGGTAGTCGCAAAGGGTCTAAGATCAGCCCGAGGTCAGGGAGAGGACCCTGTGGGGAAACTTCCTTGACTCCATCGAACAACCTAAAGGCTATTGCCTTCTTTTTATCCAGGCTTGTGGATCTGCCAGATACGCAGCTGCAGGGGGACCCCTCTGCAGGGACCATCAAGGGCCAAGGTGGACAGTGCCAACCTGAGGGCTGTGCGGGCAGTGTCTGGACCCACGGGCACCAGGTAAGTTAGCCGCTCTGCACAGATCCTGGCGTGGGGCCGGAAGAAACACGGTTCACCCGAGGAACGGAGCTAGGGAATGGAGCAAAATGAGGACCCCTTCTCCGAATGAAGAAGAAAATCCTAGTATCCCTTCCCTTCCAACAAATGAGTAAGAAAAAAGTGTGCGAGACAGAAAGCAGGACGGGAAGTGGGCAGCGTGTGGGCAGAATAAAATGAAGTGTGTGCAGCAAATATGAGTGTGACCACAGAGCCCGGGGCTCCTTGACTGTTTAACATCTCAAAACTCAAGTCAAGAATCAGACAGTGGTCACATGGCTCTTTACGTGATGGAGCTGGGATCTGGACGCAAAGCTTTGAGACCTAAGCCTACCACTGTTTCTGCTGTAACTTCTCATTTTCAGACAGAACAAGGTTCTATGTGACTAAGACTACTGTCCCATCAAGAAAGAATAAAACCCTTTTGGAGGCCTTGCTGGCTTCATTTTCCTGCTAAGCATGCTCACAGACTGAATGCTTTAACTATGTTCCAACACAGAAAGCGGGTTTGGCTGGAGAGGCTCGGGTCCGTGAATACTGACCAGCCAAGATGTTCTTTTCCTGGCCCTCATGCTTTCTGTTCACAAGAGTTCAGGCTCGGGCACTCAATGTTAGTAACCCCAGACTGCCTCCTTGTACAGAGTATATGCCTACACATGGACCACGCTTAACCTGGGTGAAGAATTAAAGTCCTCATCCCTGACCTAAAATGCTTAATGTCAGAAGGTAATTAATATTTTTTAAATTTAAATTCAATTTAATTAACATATAGTGTATTATTAGTTTCAGGGATTTAGAATTTAGTGATTCATCAGTTGCATAGAACACCCAGTGCTCATTCCATCAAAACGCCCTCCTTAATGCCCATCACCCAGTCACATCACTCCTCACCCACCTCCTCTCCAGCAACCCTCAGACTGTTCCCTATAGTTAAGAGTCTTTCATGGTTTGCCTCCCTCTCGGTCTTATTTTATTTTTCCTTCCCTTCAAAGGTAATTTAATTTTAAGGTTGGCAGCAACATGCTAGAATGAACATGGGGCTGGAGATAGTAAGAACTGGGATTCGGTCCCAGGTCTGTCCTAGTAGCTAGGTGACCTCAACCAAGGGGCCAAACTTCTCCAGATCCTTCCTTTGCCCTGCTAGCCTCATGTCCTAGTTTAAGGACAAAATGAAAAATTTCAGCGCCCCACAAATGAAAGGCTTAGAGTTCTCTGTGGCCTGTTGAAAAAAAAAATTTTTTTTTTTAATCGGTTTGGGAAGGAGCAAACTGACGGAATGTGGGACATCATCAAGTCTCTTCTGGAGTTGTTTCTGACTCCTGGACAAATTCTCTTGGGGGCTTTCCTCAGACCTCTCATGGATCTAAATGTAGTTCCCAGGACTTGACAGAGAGACATACAGCAACCTGGGTGTGCACGGTTGGGCCCTTAGGGCTGCTGGGAGCCAAGGCACCCTTAGAACTGGGACTGTCAGTGCAAGCCCGAGGCTGCCCTAGGGACAGTCCCCCTAGCCATGACCACCGCCGCCCCGCCCCCCACACACTGGCATCCTCCCTTTCAGCCTTCTTTCCCAGCTCCACGTGGTTATTTCCAGGCATCAGAGGGAGGAAGCATTCTCAGTGTGGTCTAAGGCATTCATTCGAGGACTGGAGGAAGTCACAAGAGGGTGGTACGTCACCTGCAGCACTGGTGATGCTTTTCCTTAACTTGTCATGGAGCCTGGGGTGGCTCCTTCTGGAGCCTTCCCTGTCCTCAAAGGATGGGCTGGGCTCTTCCTAATAGGCCCTCCCAACATCGTTTCAGTGGTGGCTTTGCCTGTCCCATCCTCTTGCACGCTATTCTTGCCTCTTTGGTGCAAAGAGAGGGCTGGGCTCTCCTGGATGCTAACTACAACTTCTTCTAGACCCTTCTTTTATCTCAGGGTGCTGGAGCAGTGCGATGCCGGACACCTTCCAGCTCAGTCCAGCCCCAGACTCCCAAGCGGAGCCCGTACAGTGCTCTATGAGAGCTGCAGATGGTCTGCAGGATGGATGGTCCTGCAGGATGGTCTGCAACCGACGTAGCTCTTCCCCAGCCCTGACCCGGCCGACGCCCCTCCTCACCACCAAGACGTGCTCGAGAAGGTCCAGGTAGCCGAGGGTGCACTCTGTCCCATAGCGCAAGGCTCTGGTGCGCACTTCCTCGCTGACATCAGGGTGGAAGGATGCTTGCTGGAGAGAGAAAAGAATGTTGATACCTTGAGACGGGAAGAGCCAGCTGGTGAACAGGCCAAGGGGTGAGGGGCCTAGTAGCATGGAGCAGCCCTGTACCCACGGGCAGGAGACCTGGATTCTGGAATTCCCTCTCCCTCACCCTCAGTACCTCCCTGACTCCCCGGACAGAGAGCTCAGAGGTGGAACTCCTCCATGCTCTTCTGCACGGTAAGTTCTCGGACACCATTTTGTGTCTTGCCTTTCTCAGTGCCCTGTAGCTGGATAAAAGCACAGGAATCAAGTCCCTCCTTCCATCCTTTCTCCCCACCCCCTTTTACTGAAATGTAAGGAATTCCATGTGCATGAAGAAGTCCAGGAAAGATTCATGATTAAGGTTCCCAGCAGGAGATCTGCTGTGCCGGGGTCCGCCTGTCCTTCTCCAGCAGCAGGAGGGGGCCTGAAGCCCCTCTCTGTTCACAGGCTGATCCTACTCAGGCCTTGCCCCATGGCCTCACCACGCTGCACTCACAGTGTCTCCCACCCAGGGCTCTCTGGCTCCTGGGAAACTTCAGATGGTAAGCTCCCGCTGCCCTCAGAGGGGCCGTAACAAACTCATCTCACATTATACATGGTGAGATAAGCAGAAAGGACAAATGGCTAATACAGGATCCTGTGCCTTTTTTTTTTTTTTTTTTTTTTTGGCACTTATGACCTGTTGGTTTCACTCATTCCTGATAGATCAGATGGCACACCCACTCACAAGGTTACCAGATTCATTACAGTCAACCCAGTTACATCTGAATTTTGAATAAACACCACAACATTTTCAATGTAAGTTTGAGAAACCCTATTTTTTATTTGCTAAATCGGGCAACCTTACCCAGCCTTTCTTCAGAAAGAACTTGGGACTGACAAGAACAGCTAAAAGAGAAAACTGCAAATAAATCACAGATCAGGACACATATGAATCACACATTAGGGTAAGAAGTCAATGTGGAGGGGAATAGTGACGAGTCCTCCTGTTTGTTCTACTCAGGAGGACTGGGGAGTGCTGGTGGGACCACCTGTGGGCTTTCCCCTCACCTGCTCCCCCAACACACACCCCAAGGAGTGGGGATAATCTGAGTGGCCAGCGTCTATCCTTTTTGAGCTCACTGTTGCCCATCTGAGGACTGATGGGCCAGAACCACAACCGTGTTTTACTTGTCCTTGCTCCATTGGGTCTACATGTGTGAGGACAGAGCCCATGTGTGGGGGAAGACACAGGCTGTGATGCTACCAAATGTCACCTCTAGTGGGCAGAGTGGAAGACCCCCATTTAGACTTCCCGGGGACTGAGCTTGGGCACTCTTGTCCACTGCTGGCAGCTTTAACTTCGAAGAACTCTCTGGAAGAGCCATGTGGCAAGAATCAAAATGTCATTCCACCTAACTAATTCTGCTCCTGGGAGTCCTGCCCAAGGAGATTATCCCAAGCCTAGAAAAAACAGGTATGCCCAAACATATTCATGGCAGTAGAGCTTAAAGTACAGATAAAAAATGCAGATAACCTAAATATCTGATGATACGGTAAGATTACATTCACTCACAGAGTACTTGTGGTCATTAAGGGCTCCATTATTATAACGGGGATGCAACACAGAAACAGCCATTGGACATTAGCTGTGACAGTTGATTAGATTAGATCTAATGCAGACATACATAGACACACGAAAGTAAGGCAAGAAACAGACAGGAGAATTACCTTAGGATATAGGGAAGCCCTTGTCTCCACCTGAGGAATTAGTGTAATCCTCTCTTTCTGACAAAATGAGCCTGTAGGTAACTTACTGTACTTCCATTTTCGGCCGAGTCCCCCAACTCAGTCAGCCCCAAAGACAGTGCTCCAACATGGCAACTTGGTCCTCTGCCTGGCTATAAGGGTTTCTTTTTGATCTACCACTTGGTATTCTTGGTTTTCTATATGCTCTTTATTGCACACCCTTTCTAGCAAGTTGCCTCCTTTCCTTTCTGCAAAAGGAAGGGGACCAAAGGAAATGCAAGGATCAGTACGTCTGCTGCATTAGTCCTTTCCTAACAGGAGTCTCAGGGCTCAGAACTGACTCCTGTCATCCAAGTCTGGCTTTGAGGAATGAAGCTCTGGCTGTTATTTTGTCCTGTGAAGATCCGGGGGCAGGACAAGAGAGAGGAGCAGAGGCCAGGCAAATGGCACCTGTACTGGAATCCTTGCCCCCCTCCCCTGAGAACAGGGGTACGTGTATTACAGACTTGAAAATCTGAGCTGCCTTCCACTCCCACTTTAATCCATTTAACTTCTCCTTTTTATTTCACATCTGTAACATGGAGACAAAGCACTGGTCACTCGTCAACCTCAGTGACCTTAAGCATTTATAGCTGGGGAGGCCATGGGCAGCAGAAAGATACAGGCCATGGAATCAGAGGACCCAGTTTCAGTTCTAGTTCTGAGAGTGAAGGGCTGTGTGACCACGGTCATGCCACTTAATCTTACCAAGCCTGTTTCTTCATCCATCAAATTGGGATCATTCCCCTTGCTCTTCCCATCCGGGATCAAAAGACAGAACCTGCAGGAGAGCCTTCCACAATCGTGAGGCACCCTGCATGCACACTGTGGTGGCATTCAGGCCTAGCCTGCTAGGGAAGGATTATCCTCTGCCGGAGGCTGTAACCCTTCTGGGAGTTGTCAGTTCTGACATGGCAGATGCCATGAGGGACATCCTAACTGCAAATACCTCTGGCCTCAGGAGGGTCTCAACACATTGCTCCCCCGTGAAAGTGTCCATCCCACCTTGCCACCCTCTTCCCTTCCCCCTGACCGCCCCCATGCTCTGCCCTCATACACCCATCCCTTCAGGCCGGCTGTCTCACCCTCCCACTGCCCAGTTACCTCTCCTTGACCAGAGGAGTCCCGAGAGGCCATCAGTGGGATCGGACCTGGCACCAGCTCTCCCACACTGACTTCACCACAAAGAACGGCCCTGTCTCCTCAGACCCCAAGCTGCCGCAGCTGCTTTTGTGACTTCTGTGATGTGTCTCCACCTGCTCACCATGGTTGGGGGTTATCAATCAATCACTGAGTCCCTGGGACACGGCTGTCCCTAGAAGGGTGAAGGTCTGGGGTAGGGTGCTCAACGAGGGGTGGGGGGCCTTTATGGCTCACCTTCTTTAGACATAAAGAAAGAAAGCTTGTTAAAACTCAGGTCCTACCAGCTCCCTCACCAAGGATGGGCTCAGGGCAGCCACCCCACTTGCTCAGCCAAGGATCAGAGGAGTTTCTGCAAAACGTCTGGCACAGGTAGGAAAAAGGCAGTTTCCCAACATTCTGTTCTGTTTTTCCGACTCACTTCCTCACCCAGTTAGGGCAGCACCCCTCCTAGCACAGAATGCTGACCGACAGAGGCAGGAAAGGGGGCGGGCAGAAGCAGGATGCAATTTTCGTTCAGAGGGCCAGGAACAAAAAGCCACAGGCCTTCTTCGCCTCTGTCAGAGTGGCCACCCCTACACCCTCCCTAAGAAAGCATCCTGCCTACTCAGGAAGAGGAAATGTGGGAGGTTAGTCCACAGATCAGCACCGACCCCTCTCAAACATAAACCTAGCCTCGAGAGTCACGTTCCCCAGGCTGATGGGTGCACACCTCCAGCACGTGTTTCCTTACGGTGCCTAAGGTAGCGAGCTGCTCCCTTCTGCAGGTGACCGGCCCCTCCCTTTCTCCAGACTGCACCCAAAATTCAGTCATGACAGAGCATCACCAAGCCGTCCAAAACAACGCCAAGGTCTTTACCTTGCAAGCCGTCAGCATGTCAGACACAGCCTTCCGGCTCAGGTTGGCGGTGGCGATCACGTCCTCCTGTCTGCACGAGTTTCCCGCGGCCACGGCTTTGGCGGTCGCCATGGTGATACCTTTCGTCATCCTTATCGATTCTTCAGGTGATGAGGTCTTTTCAGGTATCTCTTTGGACTGGAACACCTGGAAGTTAGACATACAACAGGTGAAGAAAAAAAAAAAAATCCAAAAAAAGAGAAGGAGCAAAAATAATTTATTCTTCTCCGACCGGGCTGCCGCTCACTGTCTGAGAACAGAGCCAGCCACAGGAAGAAACCGTCAAATGGCAGGAAATTAGAAATTTCATTTGAGTAATGTTATTCTCGCTTTCAAGATTCTAGCATGGATAAGCCATGCACACCTGTACTCAAGCATTCACGGTCACGAGATCTTGGGGGTGAGGGGGGACAGGTCTACAGCACCAACAGAGAGCCTCTGGGTATCTGCAAACTCTCCTGGGCCAGGTGGTCATGGGGCTTCCCCGTTCTCGCCCCCCTCCCCACCGGGCCTCCCGCAGCTCCCAGAAACTCCGCAGTTCTGATGCCGGCTCCTGCTCAGGACGGACCGTGGATCCCTCCCTGTGGACTCACCTCTCTCTCTCTCTGAAAGGGTGTGGGGCTGGGGGAAATGGAGCTTTCACTTTCTTCTATTCTTAGCCTGTCTTACAAATATAACTGCATAATTGTGCGGAGGCGTTCATGTCGAGTGCGCCACAGTGACACTGTGAATTATTTAAAACCACACACACGCACGCACGCACGCACACACACACACACCCCTTTAGAGAAGCTGAAATAAATTAACCATGGTAAGTGAATATCCCACTTTCAAATCCACCTGTCAGTCAAGGCAGCCATCTCTGCCTCGAGCCCATCTGTCTTGTCTCTCTCACATGAGTGACTGGTGCCAGGGCTGCATTTTCAATGTGTAGCTGTCCCTGGCCAGGAGGACTCCTGCACCAATTGGGGCCGCTCTGTCTTCAGCTCCAGACAACCACCTTCCAGTCAGGCAGTTTTTCCTGGGGCAAAGGGGACAACCCAACCAGCCGTCCTGCCATGGGTTAGGCAGCCTCAAACGTCACCACTCCTCCTAGAAATGGGCAGCTCCAATGAAGCTGAACTCTAACGTGGCATGGAGGCCACGTGTATGGAGCCCTTCAGACTAACGTGGCCCACAGGGCACATGCTCATTTGGAAACTTCCTACGTCCTCAGAAACCCACAACTCGTGCCAGCCCACACTGGTACGTGGACGTAGATCGTGCGTAACTTGCCAGGAGAGCTCCGAATTTCCCATCTCCTCCGCTGCCACCACGAGCCCCACCCACACCTCCCAGAATGTGGGGCCAGACTTCTGATAGGAAACATCTAGCCGACGTAGGCAGGTAAGCTTCAGGTAGCAAGCAGAGTTTGAGGACAACACCAACAATTTTTAGCTGCTTCTTTGTGTGAGAACCAAGCATAACGCCAACCAAGACTGATTTCACCAAAAACAGGACAAGAGAACCCAAGGCTCCACCAGCAAACCCCAACAGAACTGCTGGTTTCTACTGCTGATCCATAGGGCCTTTCAGCCTTCCTAGGTGACCCTCTACACATGCAGAGAAACCGGCAGTAAAGGCAGGACTCTCCCTCCCTTCCCCAAGAGAGAAACTGAATCTGATCAGACCTCCTGGGAGAAAGAAATCTCTGAAACCACTCATTTTCAGCATATTTCTATTTCCAGGGATTAGGATGAGTCAATTCATAACCATCACAGGATCAAAAGAACAGGGGCAGTGTCCAAATGGTAGGGACACCGGGACACGCTCACTCAAGGCAAGAAAGAATGCATGGTCAGTGTCCCTGGGACCACACGGATTGCCAACAGAAGGGCGCTGAATTTTAAAGGGAAGTGTCTCAGGTAAAGGCATCCAGGTTTCTCTACTAGGGAAGCTCAAACCCCAGAACCTGTATGTGTGCAGCAGCGTGAACTGTTGCTGACAAGAGTGGGAACGAGGAGGTCCTGTGTATGGCTCTGTGCTGTACACACACCATTTAAGCTCAAGGTGAAAGCAGACAGCCATCCTGAGTTTTCCCTTGGCCAGGAATCTTCTGTAAGGCTTTTGTTTCATGCTCCGATTTTAACGGAATTAAACCTGAATAGTCCTACATGATACATTTTAATTAATTTCTTAATTATGAATCGATTGTAGCCAAACTCTGATGTGGTCAGCTATGCATGGGGCCTCAAGGATGCAAAGCTAGCAGCAGGTAGGTGAGCGGGTCTCCTAGCTCAGGCGCTCCATATAAAACCCCTTTCTGTTACAGATCTCAGAGAGGTCTGTTTTGGGGTCCGCTCTGGCACAGGGGTGCCTGAGGGAGGTGATGGCTGGCTCCTTACCGTGAGCTCCTGTTTCATGTACTCGATGGTGGCCTCAAGCGCCCGTGTGCCCCGGGTGGCCTCGTCCTCCACCGCCTTGACAGTCTTAAGGAGGGAGGTGACATTGGTCACCATCACCTGTATAGGTAGGAGAGGCCGAGAGAAAATGAGGAGAACGCTGAGGTCCATGCCCCAGTCCTTTTTTTCCCAGATCTGATGCCATGAGCAAAACCCCTGCGAAGTGAGGAAGCAGCTCGGAGGCATACGCTCCCACTATTCTTGCTTCTCTCACTACGCACTCCCCCTTCACACCTGCCTCAGACTTGGGGCCCCACTCTACCTTGGCAGCCCCCTTGAGCTGGTACATGGAGGGGTCATCGGCAGGCTTGCTGGCAGCTCCCTTGGTGGCACCAATCAGATCTGAAAGGGCCTTGGCCACGTCTTTGATGGCATTGATTAAGACCACCTGAAAGAAAGCAGAGAGCCAGGGTGAGTGGCCCCAGCAGTCACCTGCTGGTCTCACCAACAGCACACAGCCCGAGGGTCAGTTGGGGGGACCTGGGGGCCAGGGCTCTGTCTCGGCAGCTCTCCAGCCTGCAGCATGGCAGAATCTCCAGAAGCCAGCCCTGGAGTCTCCCCAGTGGAGGCTAAGGCTGAGCCAGAACTCAGACCCCATGGACACTCAGGGGTATGTTCCAGCGCCTCCTGGCTGGCAGCTCTGATGACAAGTCACCTAGGAAAGGAGGCAGGCAGTGAAGCAGTCACCTGGGAGCCAGCAGCACTCCCAGGCACCCTGAGCTGACAACCAAAACCGCGGAGAACCAAACGCTAGCCTTGCAGCCTGGCCTGCGAGGCCTCCGCGGCAGCCCGCCGGCTTCTCCAGCTCCCGTTCATAGATTCTGTGACCTACTTAACATGCGACAGGCAGATGGGTCTGTCTTTCTTCCCCAAGGCAAATCCCACTCATGCCTACTTCAGGGCCTCTGCTCTTGCTCCTCTCACTCTGCCTGGAAGCTGGCTTTTCCCATCAGTCCGGGCTCAGCTCAGCCATCAGGCCATCAGAGACCTTTCCTGACCACCCCCAACCTGAAACTCCACCAGCGTGCCCTTATCGGTATGTGCAATTACTGTCTTCTCCTCCGAAATGGAGGTAAACTGTGGGAGGGCCAGCCTGGGCTTCTGTCTGCTGTGTTTTGCACTCAAAACAGGGTCTGGCCCATCACGGGCGCACAGGAAATACCCACGTATTTCCTGTGACTGGCTGGACAAGTGCGCGCCCTAATGACACTGGAAGAATATGGTACCTCCACGCTGGTCCCTGAGCAGAGACCATAGGCCAACCTCACAGCGCGCTGAACCTGGGGTCTGAAGCCCCAGCTGTACTCCGGAATGACATGATATGACCTGCCTTACATTTAAGTCGCCTTCTGTCACAGCAACAATTTCCCTTTGCTGAGGGCAGTGTTCCAGGTGCTGAGCCACGCACATCACCCAGGACCTTGCTTTGTCCTCGCCACAGCCATTCCAAGCGGGGACTGAGATGCTCCTGTCCACACTCCCGGGGCCTGCGATTCACACTCTAGTCAGTGTGATCCCAAGGGTCATGGTCCTAACGTTCACACTCGCTCACGCCCTAGGGCTCCGGCTCCTCACAAGCCAACGGCATCAGGAGCACCAGCTCTATCTCACCGCACAGCTGCGAGGGCGACCGCATAACGCAGCTGAAAACACATCACAAACTCTCGTGTCCCCGACGGTTGAGAGCACGGTGACACCGTGCCTCTGCCCCTCGCACCATCTCCTGCTCAATCCTGTGCCTTCTCACCCCAGGGCGCAGGGAACCTCTGGCAACCTCTGGAACCACAGGGCGGGTCAGGCCGTCGCGGGTCTCGTGAGGAAGGGCTGACGGGTAAGGACCTCACACTGCCTGATTCCCACCATCACAGGAGCAGGTGGAGAGCAAAGGACAGCGAGCAAAGGTTGCCCCCAACACCCAGAGAGCACGGTCCCATCCCCGGTCACTAGGAACTGACTGCAGAGTAGGCATATTTTGGTGAGGGGATATTTTCCACTAGAGGCCTCATTAGAGGTTGGGGCTCCAAGAAAAGTTTAGTGGCGCCTGGGTGGCTCAGTGAGTTAAGCATCTGCCTTCAGCTAAGGTCATGATCCCAGGGTCCGGGCATCGAGCCCTGCATCGGGCTCTCTGCTCAGCAGGGAGCCTGCTTCCACCTCTCTCTCTCTGCCTACTTGTGAGCTCTGTCTGTCAAATAAATAAATAAAATCTTTGAGAAAAAAAAAAAAAAAGAAGTTGGGGCTCCAGGACCTCTAGGCTATTTGGGCGTCGAGACTCTAAACAATTTGATACACGTCTCCGTGCTCCAAGATTTAAGTTCTCCCCCGCCTGTTCACTTCTCCTCAAGTGGGGCCAGGCTCAGAGAGTGTGGATTCCAACCCCACTGAGCATTTTGAAGCGCTGCCTTCCTCTGTGGGGGTAAGAAAACCATCACAGGCAAGGATTTGCGTGAATGCTTCAAATTCCAGAGGGCAGCCAATCCCAGGATGTTATCAGAGAGAAACCTGGCAGGAGGAGTAAAAAGGCCACATGTGGAACGTTTGCTCACGGAGCTCTGCTCCACTGGAGGATGTCGGGCAGGGGAGGGTCATGGCCACATGGGAGCAAAGCTGGTGGCCTTGTGTGAATCGCCACAGGAGCTGCTGTCAGCCCGGGCCCTGCCTGGTAGGTGGCTTCCTACCCAGTTTTGTGCCCATGGGCCGAACACAGGAGTTAACGGAGGGTGTGCCATCTGGTGGTGTCGGGACGGAGCAGATGGGTCGTGGGTTCTGCCCTTGGGAATGGGGACAGTCTGTTGCTGGGGGCCTGGCTGGCTCTATATTCAGTAACAGCAGAGGACGTATTTGTGGACTGTCCACTGTGCTGCGCTGGGTGCTTAGCTGTCGAAGATCAGTAAACTGTGGGTGCTGTGCCTGAGGAGCTGGGGGTGCAGGCTGAGGAGGAAGGAGCAGGCAGGTTACGGGAGCACAGAGCCCTACCCTAGCCCCAGCTCCTCTCTCCCCTCCCCTTCAGGGCCAGATTTCTCAAGTGCTATCTAGACACACTGGCTTCCTTTCTTTACCCTCATCTGGCGACTTCCTACAAACAGCCGTTGCTGGGGAGACCAACGGCCCCACGGCAGTAGTGGCCAGCTCCCAGACCTTCATTTTCCCCACAACTCAGCTGTGTCTCTCTGGTGCATTGAAACACTCACCCCTCTTAACATCAGGAGCCGCAGCTTTCCTCCTACCAGCTGCTGCTGCTTCTCCATTTCCCTGGGCATCTCCTTCTCCCTACTGTGGTCTTAAGCGGCGGCTTGCTCAGCTCTGCCGTGAGCCCCCCTTCTTCTCTTGCCCCATGCTCTTCCTCTCCTGGGGGTGCAGGCACTGTCTGTATGGCCACAGCCCCTGAACCCACACCCCTATACCCGTGCAGCCTTCCGTCCCCTCTCTACTTCCACCTGCAGTCTCTCCGCACTGAACTCACCTTCACCTCCCGGCCCAAGCCCGCTCTCCCTCCAGGGAGCCGCCACCCCCTCCCTGATCTCATTTGTGACTTGGAGTCCTCCTGGCCCCCTCCCTCCCCCTTACACCCAAATGCTCACTGTGCTCAGGCATTCACCAGTCATCTCTACCCCCATGGCCGCCACCACCGTCTGTGGCGCCCTCCTATCAGAGCCCAAGCTGTGGACGCACCCACACACCCACTGTTGCTTCTGCTGTTCCTATTTTGCCTTTGGTCTCTTCTGAGGCCTGCTGCACAGTGTTTACGGATACGTGAGGGGGACCCATGGCCCTAGGCCCTCCAGTACCTGTGTCTCGGGGTCATCAGAGCCCAGGCTGGCGGCCCCCAGCTTGACCACCTCAGCAAGCTGGGTGATGGTGGCCGCTGACGACTGGGCCGCCTGGGCCAGCTTCTCTGGCGTGGATGCGGCCCCCGACACCAGCAGCTTCGTGTCTTCCACCAAGGCCTTGGCTGTCTTCAGAATGTTCTCCCTGAGAAAGGAGGGGAGGGGGACAGAGGGTAGAGCTTGGCTACTGGTAGTTGGGAAGCAAAGAAACCCTTCCTAAGGGACTGTGTTTGTTAAAGAGCTTTGAAGAACAGAAGGGATGGATTACCCCTTCCTTATCGGGGCGCTCACTATCTGTGTAGGAAAACGGGAAGAAGGGAGTCAGCCCCGTATCTAGAGACGATTAATAGTACACTTCAGTGAAAGTTTCAGGCCCACCAGTTTGGCCCTCTTCCCCCAGCCCTGTAGCTCAGTGAGAGGTCAGCTGCTTTCCTGTGGTTCCCCCTCAATTCTTCACAGCTACAGGGAGCTGCAAGGGTCATCAGGACCCAAAAGGCTGCATCCTAGAATGAGTGACAGCATTGGTAACCTCCTTCCTAGCCCAGCTCTGGGAGTGAAGAGAGAGGAAGGAAGGTACCAGGCATGTGGCAAGGCTACGGTAGGGAGGGGGGGTGCTCCCCAGCGGCAGATGGAAACCCCACACCAGCCTCCAGGAGCAGGGCCGGAGCAGCCAGCCTGGGACAGACAGCAGGCTCTGAGCCCCACTCTCCATTTATGTCACAGCTCAATGGGCCCGTCCTGGCCACTCCCACTCCCACTGGGTTTGGGAGCAAATCAGAGGCCCATCTCTCTAGTTTGGAAAGTAGAAGATCAAAAAGCTGTCCCCTGCCAGAGCAGGCTGGATTCAGGCTGCCAAAGGCACAAAGCTGGAACATGACTATGTGTTTACAGTTGGCAAAGGGCGCTTGTTTTGATTATGTGGTTCCCTTTCTCCCATTGAGCATCTTACTGAAATCAAGATGGTTAACCACATTTCCAGCTCCTGGGTGGAGTCTCCGAAGTCCAGCAGGTCAGCCTGAACCTCTTCCCACCCAGGAGCTCCCAGGATGATCGCCACCCCCATACCTGTGGTCTGCAAAGGTCTCGTTGTTTTCTGCATTCAGGGTCCCCGCAGTCGCAAACATGATGGTGGTGTCCAGGTCTGCTATAATCCCGGACACAGCAGTGGCAGCTGTGATACAGGCCTGCGTCCCCTTGTTCCCAGCCTGCAGAGCTGACAGCACCAAGGACACCTGTAGGCAGAGAGGGGATGCCAGGGAAAATGGGGAAATGCAGAAAATGTAACCCAAGGATTTTCAGACTCAAATATCACTGAAAAAAAAAATAAGCCATTCATGGGACGCCTGGGTGGCTCAGTTGGTTGGACGACTGCCTTCGGCTCAGGTCATGATCCCGGAGGCCCGGGATCGGGTCCCGCATCGGGCTCCCAGCTCCACGGGGAGTCTGCTTCTCCCTCTGACCTTCTCCTCGCTCATGCTCTCTCACTGCCTCTCTCTCAAATAAATAAATAAAAAAAAAAAAAAAAAAAAACCTTTAAAAAAAAATAAGCCATTCAAAAAATAGAAAAGGATGGAATTCTCCCAAAGTCATTTATAAAGCCGAAATTACCCCGATACCGAAACCAGACAAGGGTGCCCCAAGAAAGAAAAATTACAGGCCAACGTGCCCGATGAACATAGTACAAAATTCCTGAACAAAATATTAGGGCGGTGAATTCAACAATTCATTAAAAGGATCATATACCATCATCAAGTGGGATTTACTCCGGGGATGCAAGGGTAACTCAACACCCACAGATCAGCCAATATGATACACCAATAAACAATAAAAATCTTATGATCGGGGCGCCTAGGTGGCTCAGTGGGTTAAGCCGCTGCCTTCGGCTCAGGTCATGATCTCAGGGTCCTGGGATTGAGCCCCGCATCGGGCTCCTTGCTCAGTGGGGAGCCTGCTTCTCTCTCTGTCTCTGCCTGCCTCTCTGCCTACTTCTGCTCTCTTTCTCTGTCAAATAAATAAATAAAATCTTTAAAAAAAATCTTATGATCATCTCAATGGATGTAGAAAAAGCATTCGACAAAATTCAACACCCACTGATAGCAAAAAACTTTCAACAAAGTGGGTACAAGGAGAACATATCAACATAATAGGGGCCATATATGACAAACCCACAGCTAACACCATACTCAATGGTGAAAAGCTCAAAGCTTTTCCTCTAAGATCGGGAAAAAGACAAAGATCCCCACCCTTACCACTTTTATTCAACAGAGTATTGGAAGCCCTAGCCAGAGCAATTGGGCAATTAAAAGAATTAAAAGGCATCCAAATTGGAAAGGAAGCAGTAAAACCATCACTATTTGCAGCTGACATACTGTGTATAGAAAACCCTAAAGACTCCATCAAAAACTGTCAGGAACTACTCAATGAATTCAGTAGACTTGAGGGTTACAAAATCAATACACAAAAATCTGTTGTGTTTCTATAAGCTAATACTGAAGTACCAGAAAGAGAAAGCAAGAAAACACTACCATTTACACAACTGCATTGAAAAGAATAAAGTACCTACGAATACATTTACCCAAGGGGGTGAGAGACTTATATATGGAAACCTCCAAGACGTTAAAGAAAGCTGAAGAAGGCACAAATAAATGGAAGGATATTCCATGCTCACAGACCGGTAGAATCAGTATTGTTAAAATGTCCATACTACCGAAAGCTATCTCCAGATTCAATACAATCCTTATTGAAATTCCAAATGGCATTTTTTCACAGAAAAACAACAAATCATCTTAAAATTTCTATAGAACCACTAAAGACCCTAATTAACCAAAGCAATCTTTTTTTTTTTTTTTAAGATTTTATTTACTTGACAGAGATTACAAGTAGGCAGAGAGGCAGGCAGAGAGAGGGGGGAAAGCAGGCTCCCTGCTGAGCAGAGAGTCCAATGCAGGGCTTAATTCCAGGACCCTGGGATCATGACCTGAGCCGAAGGCAGAGGCTTTAACCCACTGAGCCACCCAGGCGCCCCTAACCAAAGCAACCTTGAGAAAGAACACAGTTGGAGGTCTCATGCTCCCTGATTTAAAACTGTATTACAAAGCTGTAGGAATTTAAACAGTACGGTACTGGCATAAAAACAGACACATGGGTCAATGGAACAGAGAGCCCAGAAATAAACCCAAGCATATATAGTCAATTAATTTATGACAAAGGAGCCACAGACATACAATGGAGAAAGGACAGTCTCTTGGACAAATGGTGTTGGGAAAATTGGACAGCTACATGCAAAAAAATTGAAACTGGATCACTGCCTTACAGCTTACACAGAAATTAGCTTAAAATGAAGACTTGAACGTAAGACCTGACACCATAAAACTCCCAGAAGAAAACAGGCAGTAACCTCCTTGCAATAGGTCTTTGTGATGATTTTTAGAATCTGACACCAAAAACAAAAGCCAACAAAAGCAAGAATGAACAAGTGGGGCTCTGTGAAACTAAAAATTTCTGCACAACAAAGGAAACCATCAGCAAAATGAAAATAGCAACTTACTGATTAAAGAAAATACTTGCAAATCCTTTAACTGATAAGGGCTTAACATGGAAAATATAGAAAGCATACATACAACTCTAGCAAAGTAACAACCCAATTAAAAATGGGTGGAAGATCTGAAAAGACATTTTTCCAAAGAAGACAAAAACAGATGGACAACAGGTACACGAAAAGATGCTCAGTATCATAAAATATTAAGAAAATGCAAATCCAAACCACAGTGAGATACCATCTCACAGCTGCTGGCATGGCTCTCATCAAGAAGACAAGCGATAACAAGTGTTGGCAAAGTCGCAGTGGAAAGGGAACCTGGTGCCCAGTGGGTGGGAATGTACGTTGGTGCAGCCACTATGGAAAATAATATGGGGGTTTTTCAAAAAACTACCAGGAGAACTACCATAGCATTCAACAATTGCAGTTCTGGATATTTATCTGAAGCAAACAAATTTTAACTAAAAAAAAAAAACAAAAACGTACCTCTATGTTCACTGCTGCATTATTTACTACTGCTAATCTATGGAAGCAACCGAAATGTTCACGGATGGATGAATGGATAAAGAAAATATGGTATACATCATCCAGTAGGATATTATTCAGCCACAGGAAGAATGAAATTTTGCCATCTGTGACAACATGGACAGACCTCGAGGGCATTACGCTAAGTGAAGTCAGTCAGAGAAAGAAATGCCATATGATCTCCTTTATATGTAAAACCTGAAATAAAACCAAAAAACCTAAGCTCACGGATACAGAGAACAGAAGGGTAGATGCCAGCAGCAGGAGTTGGGAGTTAGGAGAAATGGCTGAACTTTTTTGGTTTGTTTGAATGCATCGAATAAAAATTAAAAACAGAACAAAACAAAACCCAACCATCCAACCTTCTAGCAAAAGGGATCAGTTTTCTGAAAGGAGGGATGGTGTGGATAGAACAAAGGAATTTAGAAGGCACAAACTTCCAGTTACAGAATATAAGTACGTACAGTGGCCACAGGGTGACTACTTTTGTATATGCCGCACAGCAGTGTTAAGAGTGCATCTTAAGAGTTCTTGTCACCGGGAGCAAATGTATACATTTTGTATTGACATGAGATGGTGGACGTTTCCAAATTTACTGTGGTAATCACTGTATATGTAATACACGAAAGACAAACCATCATGCAGTCTAGGTCTGTACCCCCTAGTCTTGTGCAGTACCGTGTATCAATTATACCTCAAAACCAGGGGGAAAAGTAAAGAACAAACAAGAACAGGGAGCCTGGGTGGCTCAGTTGGTTAAGCCACTGCCTTCGGCTCAGGTCATGATCCCGGAGTCCTGGGATCGAGTCCCACATCAGGCTTCTCCTGCTTTGCGGGGAGCCTGGTTCTTCTTCTCCCTCTGCCTCTCCCCCTGCTTGTGCTCCCTCTCTCTCTCCGTGCCAAATAAATGAATAAAATCTTAAAAAAAAAATACACACACACACAAGAACAATGAATTTTCTCTCTGGGGCTCAATGCAGCTGATGGGTTAACACATGTTTTGGTGTCAACATTTCAAGCTGAGTACCAGCATTATCATTTGCTGGCTCAACAACTTTGGGCAACTGTTCAACCTTTCTTAGTGTCCTCATCTGTACAATGGGGACATTATTTCTTGCCTATCAGGGTTGTTGGGAGGAACAAGGAGGTGGGGATATATATCTATTCTCCAGCAGGGCACCTAGTAAGTGATCAGTAGAGTAGAAAATTTTAACAGGATTGTTTCTGGGACCAGAGAGAATGTCAGGCTCCTGTGAAAGGTGTGGCCATTTCTATCCCCTTTGATCAGGTTTTCTGAAGAACAGCCACCTGCTAACACTCCTCACTCCTGCCCTTGGTTGCCTCTGCATTGGAAAAGCTTCAGGGTAGACCCCATCATGGCTAGAGCCCAGAGTGTGCCTGTGTATGTCCCCTCTGCACCCCAGCGCTCCCTTGCACGGCCACCTGCCAGTAAATAACAATTCGAGTGATCTGAGAGCCCAGGAAGTTGGCTCTGTTCACTCCGGTGACTTCCACGCCAGAAACCCTTTGCTGCCACCTGCCACCCATCACCCCACCCCCAGAACACCCCCACTGTTCCTAGAGACACCTTCCCACAACACAAAGCTAACTTCACCACACCCTTGGGTACAATTCTCTCCTGCTGTCAAGGAAAGATGAGCTTCTTGCACAACGAGTTCAACTTCTCAGGCCTCCCACCACATTCTGGCCATATCAGCCAGCTCCCCACTTCCCCAAACATGCCCCACCCCTCCAGCAGGGGGTCTGCCCCTGCCTGCAATGCCCCCTCCCTGTTCTCCAGCTACCAGCCTGCTCACCCTGCAAAAGCCAGCTCCAAGTCCCCACTGTCCTCATCCAGAGACACAGCTTGTGTCCTGAGGATTCCCGGGCATGCTGTCCCTCTCCCAGGACAGCCCGTTTAGCACAGGTTAAAACAGCATGCATCCGGCTAGTGATAGGAGACTCTGAGTCTGGGGACGGTCTGGAGCTGTCCTACGAATCTCTGGGCACACACCCACCATCCTTGACTATGGCTGAGCCAAAGAAGAGTCAAAATATTCTGTGAAGGCACTGTTTACTAACAAACCACACTGGCGGGGACGGAGAACTTGCACCATCAGTGAGAGCACAAAGTTTGTACGCTCTCTTCCTTCTGTGCTGCTCAGATCTTAGCAGAGGTGCTCGACAGAGCCTAGCACGCAGGGCAGGGGCCACTTCCTGAGCACCTCCCGTGTCCCAATCCTTGTCCCGCAAGGATTAGTTTCTCTTCCTCATTTGTCTGATCCTCCTTCCCAGAGTTCAACGCCACTATGTCCCACCAGGAAAAGTCAGAATGGCACAGAGCTGGCCTGGGGATGAAGTATCCAGTTTCTGGAAAGAACTCCTGGAGGACAGGTGACAAAGGCCAAGACAGGGAGTTCTCCTAGACTTGGGATGTTCTCTGCCAGACTCAAAGACAGAGAGTCCAGAAACAGGGTCCCGCCAGCTAAAAAGGGGGCCCAAGTCAGCGGTTTATGGCTATGAGTTCCCAGGGGGTGAGGACACAAAGTTGGCCAATCAAGAGGCCGCCGGTGGGTGGGAAGTTTTGGACACAGCCAAGCCACGTAAGAAAGACACACCAGGTAGAGACAGCAGTGCAGGAACATGGAGCAAGAAAGCACCGAAAAGGCTAGTTCAGTCTCAACAGCCGGTTCCCTGCCTTTGAGTCTCCTCTAAGTGTCCTAAGTCAGGGACCCTCTGCTGGGAGAAGCAGGAAGACACAGAACGGCTCAGCAAGATCACAGTGCTGGTTCCCACCGGCTAACATCATGCAGCCGGGACCCCCGCCTCCCCTCCTTCAGGGGCCAGCTCCAAGGTCTTCAATGGGGGAACTTGGCCAGAGTAACTTCAACAAGGAAGGGCTTTGAAAGGAAGGACACCGCCTTCCTCCAGCTGAGAGATTGATTTCCTTGTCCTATGGCATCCCAGGCAGCCCGGGGAAGGCCTGTGGGCCGAGGGAGACGGCCAGACTCCGCTCAGCCTCGGCGAGGGGCCAGGTACACAGCGGCCTCTGCAGCGGCAGCTGCCAGGTGAGGGGTCCCCTGCCCGCCCCTCCAGTCGGGTTGCCAGCTTCTAGGCAGGCGCAGCTCTATGACCTGGGGATCCGAGTGAAGGGAAGGACAAGCCAGCAAAGCACCGATTTTGCATTTTGAGTGGCCTGGAGGACAGCTGTCCTGAAGAAGGACTCGGAGAAACAAGCCAAGCCCGAGACAAGTATCCTGTTGGGGGTCTGTAAGGGAGCTCCGGGAATGCAGGGACGCTGAGAATGGGCTTTGTTCAGTGGGGACCCCAGTGGGCGAAGAGAGTCGGAAGAGAATTTACAGAGAACAGCTGCCAGGATGTCGGACATGGTGAACCGTGGGTCTGGCTCTGCGCCAAGCACCTTGGCACACACCGCCACATTTCATCTTCACAACCCTACGGGCCCGGCTTGTATTTCCCTGTGCTCATTCTGCAGATGAGGGCATTGGGGCTGGGAAGGGGGCAGTCACTGTGCTGAGACCCTAGTGCCCCATGCACTATGCTGTGTATGGGGTTCTCTCTGCCAACAGCCGCTGTTAAGAGACTGAACGCCTCCACCCGGCTCCTGTTCTCGCAACCAAGGTGCGGGGCCACTGTGAGCAGGGTGCTCAATGCTTCCCTGCACTTCACGGTCTCTTCTGGGAGGAAAGAGGGTGCGTGCAGCGAGCTTTAGGCCCTTCCCAGTGCCCTGCACCTGGGAGCCTCCCTGAGAAGGAAGCCCAGGGGACACGTGTCAAAAGCAGTTGCAGGGTGGGGCTCCTGGTGTTCCAGTGACTTTGACACGGTCTGTCCCTTCTGTCTGCAGGAAAGTGCAAAAACAAGGTGCACTGCGGGGGTCCTGACGTGTTCTCAATTTCTCAGGGCTATGAATCACCCCAGCCCCTTGATGGGCTCCATCCCTGGGGAAATCCCTGCATGAGAAAGACCACCAGACCTGACCAGATCGTCTTTGGCTTAGCCTCCTGCTTATGTTCCTGGTTACAGTGGGCCACCGAGGGCCAATGCGGGTTATGGTGACCGCATTGGGCCCGAGGACTGTTCCTTACCTTCTCTGTGACTGCGCGGGCACACTCGATGAGCTCCCTCTTGGTGTAGCTGTCTGTGGGGCACACCTGGAGGGCTCCCGCCTTCTGCACCAGGAAGATGCAGCCGTGGCCCAGGTCCTGCACGCGAGTGCGAATCTGAAAGCCAATCTGTGGAGGCAAGCCCAGGGTGGGGAAGAGAGGCATGAAGGATTCTGCCATCGAGGGCTCCCCTATGTGGAAAATTTCTTCTATGTCCTATGGGAGCCTGGCTAGGAAAATTCCACTGCTGTTAGGAGTCTGGGCTTGATGGAGTATGGAATTTGGTTGATTTTACTTCCCTTTTTAGAGCCTGTAAAATGCCCACAGTCCCCAGGAAGCAAGCCTATGTCCCATCATCCTAGCCTAATGCCTTTCTGATATTTGTTACCTTTTCTGGCGTGTTGTTTACTTGTATCCCCAGCCACCTGACAGAAATGTTAGAAGAACTCTGTGGGGGTAATTATTATTCATTTATGCATTTATTGAGCTCCTACTGTGTGTCAGGGCCTCTCCTGAGCAGTGACTGCATTTACTTTCATTTATTCTGCACGGCAGCCCTAGAGAACCATTAGAAGTTCAAAATGTATAGCACTGGCAAGAAGCATAAAGCATTCAGGTTCTTGCAAAGTTAGTACTTTTACAAGCAGAGTACCCCTTTCCCTCAGCTGTGTCGTGTGGTGAGAGCCAACATGCTGGGGCCAGGCTTCCTTTCTCTACAGCCAGGTTGTGGTTTCCTTAAAAAGGAACACTTTTAGAGCTAAAGGTTCAGCAGGCACACATTCTTTTAATGACCCTGAGTTGTGTGATTATAAAAGGTACTTTGCCTAAAAGAACCCAAATGAGCTCCACGATAGATAGGCAGTCTCTTTCAGGAGTAATAAATTTCACCTACCAAAGTTTGCATTCCTCTGGCTGTTTCATGTCAATTTTCACTTTAGTCTGTTCAATACAGCTGCCATAAATAACCTGCCCTCCAGCCAGGTAAGCAACTAAAAGCAAAACACCTTAAGCTTTAGTTAGAAAGTGTTATTTCCAGGACTCCACGACAGCAGGAAGTGGTGGCTTCTCCTTCCAGCATCTACCAAGAAGAGCTACCAAGATCTCAGGTATCTTGAGTAAAAGCCGGGAGATCTGAACCACCAGGGTGCTAGCTTCCAGCATTGTCCTATTTGAGTTCAAGGTGGTGGTGGGGGGGGGGGTTGGGGTAGCAAAGGGGGGGGGTGCAAATGTTAACCCTATTATGGAAACACATTATGCTTTTAGGGGAAAAAAGGTAATCCTCTTATCCCCTTAAGGCCCAAAGGATCTTTAAAATCCATTTAATAGGGGCACCTGGGTGGCTGAGTGGGTTAAGTATCTGCCTTTAGCTCAGGTCATGATCCCAGGTGGTGGGATGGAGTCCCAGCCTGCTTCTCCCTCTCCCTCTGCTTGCTGCTCCCCCTACGTTTGCTCTCGGCCTCTCTCTCTCTGTCCAATAAATAAAATCTTTAAAAAAAAATCCATTTAGTTGAAAAGTCTCCTGATCCAGAAGGGGGAGCTTTGGCTCTTTTGGGGTCTGCCAAAGCTTCACCGTCAGGGAGGGCTGCCTGCGGACCATCTCCAGGTGGGATACAACATGAGGAAAACATACAAGCTGGCAGCTCTGCAAACAGGTCCACCACTGAACAGGGGAGAGGTACTCCTGTTCAGTCCCCCTGAGGAAACCCCCAAAATGCAGCTGTTCACTGGGCATGTCTGCTGGTTTAAACACAAGGCCCTGGCTGAAGCAGGGGGCTGCCCCATGAAAGCTGAAAACTCATCCTGGCTCTTGAGCCTTTTCTCATCCATGTACTTGAACCCTACACACTACAAGGTCAGAGCTAATCCATACACAAGAGCTCTGTGACCACAGGTCTCCAAGTGACAGGCACTGCTGGGACAGCCAGGTAGGGGGCAAATGGTGGAAGAGACAGAATTTCAAAATAAAGCTGACCTTGCTAGTTCAACCTCCTTGTTGACAGATGAAGAGACTGTGCAGGCTCAGAGAAGTGATGTGAATGGCCCAAGATCACACAGCCAGTGTCTGGCAAAGCCAGATGAGAACCCAGGTCGCTCTACCAGTCAGGTCACTCTTTACTAACTTCATTTTATTCCTCACTTAGCATGGGTACCATCCCTGCACAACCCTCCATCTCCCATCTTTCCTAGAAACTCAACATGTAAAATTGACATGTGTTCTTAGTATACCCTTCCTTTTTGAGTTAAAATTTATGTTCTTGAATAAATAAAGAGTCAACAATGTGACTAAATGAATCAAATTTTAAAAGTCAGATTCTGAAGCCTGATACAGCCTCAGCCACCGCCTCATTTCTGTATTTTGCTTGGGCCGCGGTGTTGAGAAAATCCTGTTGTGTGCGCACAGGTTTTCCCGGAGCCCCCGAACCCCAGCAGGGAAAAGCTACATCAGCCTGAGGTCTGCACGAAACCACCCAGCGGGCCATGGTAAGGCGCCGGAGGCCCCCAAAGGGTTACCTCATGGTCGGGCCCAGAGTTTATTAAAAAACACGCACAGTTTTTCCTAAGAGTTTTAAAAATCATTCAATTAAGTTTAAAAAGTGAGCCTTGAGTCAAAGGTACAGAACTTGCACAGCGCCTCCCTGGGTCAGGAGCCAGAAGAATAAGGTGGGAAGCTCCCGTGCGAGGAAGGACCCGTCTCAGAAAGAACATTCTCCGTGACCCACTTCTGCTCCCTGCTCAGAGCCATGCCTGAGCATCCTGTCCACCCAGTGGTGGGCACTAGGGCGAGCACAGGCCTCTTAAGTCACTCCCAAGTGGCCCTGGAGGTGGGAGGGTGAAGGGACCTTCTTCTCCACTGTCTCAGGCCCGGAACCTATGGGCAGACATGACACATCATCAACGACTCTCTCAGGTTCCCTCCGCGCTCTCGCGAGAGGCCTTGCCATGGAAAACACCCCAGTGTCCTGATGCTCAGCCCCTTCCTTGGAGGGGACACCAGGCATGTAGCACAGGATCCCACAAGTGCACTGCAGAGCTGGGACAGCAGTCTTTCGGAGGGACAGTCCAGGTAGGAAGCACGGCCAAAGACTAGCACCAGAAGGCAGAAGGATAAGCCCAAGATAAGGCAACGGTTGTACAAAGCCATTGGGGTTCTTGGCCAACCCAGGGCTTGGTCCTGGCGAAGGGTCTGTGCCAGGGCACATGATTACCTTCTGGGTGCCTGGAGGCCTCCTTGAGGTTTGGCCACGCAATCCTCCTGTATGCTTGGCTTCGCAGTCCTATTTGGACAGCACACAGGAGGCTGAGTCTCACGGGGGACAGGCTGAAACAGGCTTCACTTGTTTTCACAGACTAAGAGGGCTGAATGCAACAGGAAGGGTAGGGATCTCAGGACACCAGCCCCACGCCTGCCCTCAGCCCTTCACCCAGGAGGGCAGCACTGGCAGCAGAAAGGCCCAGGGGCTCCACTTCTGGCCCAGCCCCTTCCTGGCCTCCAACACCCTGGCTGAGCTGGCTAACCTCCCGGGCCTTTGTTCCCTCACCTGTGAAACGGGACAGAACCTGCCCTACTACCCAGGGCTGATGGACCAAATGAAAGGTGTGTGTGAACACCTCTCAAAGTAGAAAATACCACACAAATGCTGTGACAGGAGGTAGCCTGGTGAGGCAGAAGCAGCAAAGGCTATGATGCCCTGGGTTTGAATCCTGACCTTGCCATGTTTACTTCTTACTTGAAACATTACTCAATCCAAACTCAAGTGGTTTCCATACTGACTCTCAGAGCTGCATGCTCTTGGACCATTTAACTAAGCTCCCTGAGCCTCAGTTTGCTAACCCGTGAAATGGGGGAAGAACGAAGGATTGTGTAGTTCAGAGGGTACATGGGACAGCCCCCAGCACGGATCTGAACGTGGTGTGGACTTGATGAACATCTCTCCGATTATTCTTCTCCACGGGTACGTGGGACAGCTAGGACAGGCACTTAAAGGGGACAACAGAAGCAACATACTCTATTGCAATCTCCCAGAACATTCTGTACTGCTTCAAGAACATCTGAGAGAGGGAATGCAATTTTAAGATTGTATTAAAAAAGATAAGGGTTTTAAAAAATGCTAACTTCTCAAAGTAACATTAAATTTCTCAGCAAATCTGACCAGCCCCCACGGCAATCTGACTTACCACCAACCAGTGTATATTATAAAGGAATGTGGCTCAGACATTCAACTTGGGGTTTTAAACTGGCAACTGCAGTAAAGCGTGACTCAAACGTCAAGAAAAACCCTCAATTCCCTTCTTGCCCAAATGGGCATCTTCTCCTGGTTTTACATCCTGGGGGAAATTGGAAGTCTGGCCTTTGTGAAGTTTTGGATCAAATTTCAGTTGGAGGGGGTCTCAGAAATACTGATCATCTTCTTTACTGCCTAAAACTAAACAAAATGTACACATTTGTCTCAGGCTTTCAAAACAATCACATCTGAAACCAGGTCAAATATCCTTGGCCTGGGAGAGTTTGTGAACACTGAAAGGCAATTGCAGATGTTAGCTGACAGACTTTAGAGTTTCTCCTTAAAAAGAAAAAAAAAAAAAAAGGAAGGGCAAGAATCACAAGCGTAGAACAGAAACAGGGCATCACTTTCCACCTACAAAAAGTGTGTCTCGGAGAGGAAAGTTTTAAAGAATTCTAGTGTAGACTACCCATCTCATGTTTGGGAAAAGGCTGTGGTTCTTGCCACAGGCTCTCAACAAATGTTCCTGCCAGCTTTGAAGACACATAGTATTACACGTGCTCACGGCAGAGTTCCCTCGGAGACAAAGCTGTAGTCACTAGATCTTTCCCCCCAGCATTTATATTTAGCACTGGTGGCTCACAGGATCTCCCTTTTCAAGAGAACAGGGACCTTTGGGAAGTTGCCTGAGGGTTTTGACTTTCCTCAAGAAAGTCATTTTCACAGTGGTGTTAGCAGGAGTTTGACTTTTCCCTGGAAAAAGCAGCAGATAAAGCTCCTGCTTGGTGTTCAGAGGGGAGAGGTAGGGCTTCTCCTGTAATTGTCACATTCTGGAAAAGACCAAAATGCTGGTTCGGCACCACAGCCAGCAGGACCGTGAGGGAGCAGCTTCTTCCTTCCTTGCCCTGGATAGAAATACTTTCACATGTTGTGAGGTGGGGCCCCCTTGGGGGAGAAAACTAATTCCACAGTCTTGGAATAAAAAAACAACATTGCCTTAGGGATCCCCCCGACCTTCTCAGTTTCCCCCTAAATATCTGTCTGGCAAATGCACACAAAGAATTTTCCTTAGCAAGCCACTGGTAATCGTATATTCTCTCTGCCCCTTTTGGCTCCAGGTCACACTGCTCTTGGGTCTGGAATGTAAAATATAACTCAAGACGCACGGGTGTAAGGGGAGACCCTTAATGAAAATGTCAGCTGCTGCAAATGTGGGGCCAGGGACTAAAGTAATTTCGTGTGGGGCTTTCAGCGATACCTTTCCTTTCCTGGCTGCTCTGACGTTATTTTGTATTTTGCTTCATGGTCTGGGTTGCAGGAAGAAAATCTGCCTGTTTCACACGTGGCCTGGGGAACTCTGAAGAACTCAGACGTGGAAAGGTCTCCACAGATCATGGGCTCTTCATGCAGTAACTCAGGCCGCGGGTCAACATCGGAACCAACCAGACAGATCTAGATTCCATTTTTAAAAGATTTCTGGAAACAGAGATCCAAACCCTCCCCACAGCCTCTTTGTTTTTTGAATCCTGCAAAGCCTAACACTTTTTCCTTTTGTCCAGATTGTTCCTTCCTGTGATGTAGTTCCCTTAGGCTTGTTTAGGAAATCCAATCTTCCACAGAATCCTGATTGGGGCCCAAGGAGGGGGAGGTGGTTTCTGGTGATTTTTCTTTCTGGGTAGTGACTTCATAGACTCGTTACAAACAGAATTATTCATGCTGCAGCCAAAACTACTAAACATACTAAAATCTCAAAGTGCAGGCACTGTTAGAAACCTCCTTCATCCCATGCTAGATATGTATGTATGCATGTGCATACATACGAGACTCCTGTTCACATGCGTTGTTATGACATGTTAGCAAGGGATTTCACTTTGGGTCATTTCTGCATCATCTCCGGGAGTCTTTGTGAAGACACGCTTAGAATGGACTCCAGGCAAACCAGCACTAAGTGGCCTGGGGACATGGACTGTCACTGCGGAAGGGAAGATCGGTCACAGCTGCCCGCCCTGAGAGCCCGCTTCACTTAGGAATATCATCAACAGGGTTTGTGTTTAATACAAGGTCACAGAATGTAGTTACCTTCATCTTCCCAGCATCCCTGCAATGTACTCCACTATTCTTTACCGCAGACCGAGCTCTGTGTCTCTAAGGAGCCATGTGATAGTTGGGCACGGCACACCTCCTCTCTGCTATTGCTGGCAGGGATGTGGTTGGCGTGCGCCGCTCCAGCCGGCCCGTTTGCTTCCCAGGGGACCCCGTGGTTACTCAGGCATATCAGACAGGAAAGGGGGCTCTTAGAAAGTGGCCCCTGGGACCAAACTTTGGCCAAACTAAGGCTCCTATGGGTGCAGGCATTCTAAGGCAAAGTCTGTGTTTGGCCACTAGGGAAAGGGAAGTTTAGGGTTTAGGGAAGGCAGGTAGGTAATGAAGAGGAGTTCATATGAGGTACGGGGGATGGTTCATAGAAAGTCACCAACAATAGCTGGGCAGGACTTTGTGTCACAAAAGTAGGCTAGCCAGCCTTTTCTCAGACCGGGACGGTTAACTCCCACACTCGGCTCTTCCAATACTGCTGTGAGCCTTTGAGAAACAGGGAAATCACTGAGGAGGATGTCCTAACCAAGAGGAAGATGGTAGCTTGTGTTCTGCTTTGGGAGTCAGGCGACAGGCCAGGAGACAGGGGACCTGGCCAGACACTCCCAATAGGGGGCATCTGTCTGAAAGCCCCCTTCCCCAGGTGGACCCAGCTCTCTGCCTGTTGGCCTCTGAGCACAGCCCGGGCTACTGGGTCTGAAGCTGGGGGACGGGCAGGAGAGTGGTGGGAACTAAGCCTGGTTTTCTCTACCAGGCTGGAATCTTCTAGAGTTGAGCTAAGCTAGCCAGAATCCCCCGGGAGTGGGTACCCGTGTGCATGTACTTCTTAAAACAGGGGCTTATGGTGGCAGACCTCCTCTGGCTCCGCCGTGGCTGCTGCCATCTGGCCCTGGAGGGCCAGGTGCCCATAGTCACTGGTCATTTGTGAAGCCAGTCCTCCCAACTCCTCCGGGTTAGTAACCGACTTAGTCATCTGGAAAAAGAAAACAAGCAAGACACAAACACACACACACACACACACACACACGGAAAAAAGCATGAGAACCATGTGTTAATTCCACTGGAAGCCAAAGGGTTTCATTCACTTTTAAGCTCTGGACTTGCATTTGGGGCTGGAGAGGGAAATTCAAGCAAAGTCCATGCTGCGACGTGCACAACAGGCCGGGGCCCCTCTCAGGTCAGCAGGTCCTGGTGGGGCCAGCGGGAGACATGCTAGGCTCAGGCTGAGCAGGCCCTCATGGTCCACACTGGGAGGTGAGCGTGGCAGCCCCCCGCCGGCCTGGCCCTGCGGGTCATCATGAGACTTCCCTCGGGGAATGCAGGGGTATGAGCCCCAGGCAGTGCCCATCCCTGGTCACATTCTGCAGCAGAGACCTGACCTGGTCTCTGGGAACCCAGAAGCAGGTCCCACCCTGGCAAGAGGATGTGAGGATAGCAGGGCTGTCAGGGAAACCATGATTGAGAAGTGATAGATGAGTATCTGGGAGGAAGATACTTCTAGAGAATACAGCTTTATAAGCAATTTGTGCCAAAGGAGGACAAGGGTTCAGCCACAGATTTGGTTAAGAGTCCACTGCAGCCTCAACGGCTGAGCTATGCCTCCTCCTTATTAGGATATTCAGTATTTTCCACCTGCTTCATAGAAAAACTTACCTAAAAATTTATCCTACCTAACACGCTCGTTTCAAGACCTTCTTTTTCCTCTGACAAAATGTCTCTTAGTGCTCTGAACAGCAGTTTTAAATGCCACCCAGAAAGGTGTCCTTGTCTTTCCTAATAGGCTTCCCTCCTGCTGCACCTCTTCTCTCTCTTGGTGGCCATAGAAGGGCTTAAGAGGGTGCCTGGGTGGCTCAGTTGTTAAGCATCTGCCTTTGGCTCAGGTCATGATCCCAGGGTCCTGGGATCGAGCCCCTCATAGGGCTCCCTGCTCCGCGGGAAGTCTGCTTCTCCCTCTCCCACTCCCCTGGCTTGTGTTCTTGCTCTTGCTATCATCCTCTCTCTGTCAAATAAATAAATAAAATTTTAAAAACAAACAAATAAATAAATAAATAAAGGGCTTAAAAATAAATGTTTTGAATGGCCCACTGCTGCCCATTAACCCTGCTAAGGGGAAGGGTTAGCCATCTAAGGCATGTTTGCCAGGAAATGTCACTGGAAGGCAGGTGTAGGCATGGGTTCCTTGGGAACCCCGAGAGGGGGAGGCTGTACCTTCAGCTGCTTCGTTTGAGCCCTGCCATGCAGACCACAGCGATTCCGGGGCAACCTGACGTGGTGAAGCAGGGGCCTTGCCCACTCAGGGTCCAGGCTGGCTAACCTAGCAGCGGCCACGCAGCCCTCAGCTGGGCTCCTGAAGGGCACGGACATCCGGGCCTGAGATGGGCCTGCTGAGACCCTAGCCCAGGAGACGTTCCAGAAACACGAGGGGCCGCTCCAAAGATTTTCGCCTCCTGCTGCGCTGTGCTCCCTCCTCAGAGGACCCAGCACCGCGGGGCTGCCTCATCTGACCCGTGCCCTGCCCCAGAGCCTCCCGAGCAGCGCCAGCTCTTTCAGTCCCGGACATGGGTACTACTCCTATTCCCCTTGCCAGCCCACGTCCTGTTAAGCAACAGTGAACCTGGCACAATCACAGGGTTTCTAAGAAGGAGCACCAGCCAGGGAAGCCTTTGTGGTCCAAGCTCAACCTCTAGTGGACACACGACTACATGACAAAATCATCCCGAGGGGCCGGCCTGGTGGGCCAGGTGCGGAGCCGTGGCTCAGTCTGGTCCCTCCAGCCAGGAGGCTGCTTCATCTCCCTACTCAGCCTCACACGGCAGCAGCAGAGAGACATGGTTCCAAATTTTATTCCGTGACATCTGAGCCTTCAAAGGGTTAAGAAGAACTTTCTTACTATGCACTCCTGTTTATTCTTCAAGGACACCACTGGTTGTCTTTTGTACAACTTTTTAACCTATCAAGATAGCATTCTCCATTCTTGATGCTATTTTTATCTAAAGAGACATATAATACAATTCCGATGGCAATACATTTTCGCAAAAAAAAAAAAAAAAAAAGAAAAGAAAAAGAAAATTACCTCCAAAGGTCATATACCTTCTGTTGTCAGGGAAATTGTCTTTATATAACCATGCTGTTTCATTTTGCCTGAAAGACTGGCATATCTTTCTGTCCAAGGACTATAACTTGATTCCATTAGACAACCTCTATTCTACCCTACATGTCTTCTCTTGTATGTAACTTTACAAAAACACCTTAAGACCTTTGTGAAGTGAATAGGATTTTTTTTTTCCTTCCCCTTATCTCTAACTTCCTTCTCATTTTCTCTCCCTCTTTTGCTCCCTTGTCCTCATGCCCAAGTCTCAATTATCTGTAATTCCCTCTTGCAGCTTTTCCAGGAAATGAGAGCTCCAGCGGATGGGGGTGTCTAGACCACAGGCAGCCCGAGAGACCACAGATAAAGGACAGAGCTGGAACTAGAAACAAGGGGTAGTCTCTGTCCAACAGAGACCCTTGAAGACTCAGTGGTGGTAATGGTGGACACCAGCGCAACTGACAGTGGGAAGGGCAGCTCTTTTCCTCTTACCATTTCCTGAGCTGTCACCGCAATGGCTTTGGAATATTTAACCACAGTCGTCTGATAGTCGACGAATGTTCCCTTTGGTTCTGGAGGAGTGCCTTCATCCAGCTACAGAGGAGAGAAAAAAGAACCCACGTGTCAGGAGAGGACAGTTGAAGTATGGGCTGTATTTATTAGAATTGGGAATTTTGAAAAATGGAGACGCCCGCAGAATTTCTTTGGCTAAGAGTCAACAGCATCCCCCAGCTTTGGTGATAGGACTTTAGCAGAGGTACAAAGATGGCACTTGGGGTACATAGATAAGGGGGCCCCGAGCCTTGTCTGAGAGGAGATCGAGGGCATTCCCAAGGAACAACATTTCTGCCAAATCTTACCAGGGGAAGAGTCCACTACACATAAAAGGTAGGGAAGGGGTCCTAAGAAGTAGATTAGAGTTCAAGCATATGGTGGTGGGCATGAGCCAGATACTTTCAGGGGAGCAAAGAAAGGCAGAAGATGAACTGGGAGAGGAGGCACAATCTACCCTATGAAGGGCTTCCCTAGGAATGGTGTAGTCCATAGAGGTCTATGACCTGGAACCCTCCTTCTGATCTAAGCTGGGGAAGACAAAGGATTGGAAGCACTAGTTCCTCATCTGACTCTGAGAGCAATACGAACTGAGAGGTGGGAGAGATCGCTGTGGGGGGAAGAGCCCGGACAAGTGGGACAATGACTCTGTCCCTCGAAGGGTTGGGGACATATTGGTTCAGAAGCCTTGTATTTGAGACCTGGTTCCAGGGCTTATGAATGGGCCTCAAGCTCGTTGCTTGAATTCTGAGGCTCAGGTCCTTCAGTGGAAACTTCCTAGCGTCAGAAGGTTGTAGTACACATCAACTGAGACCATACCTGGCCAAGAGCTACATGAAGGAAGAGGAGATAATGACCAGGTTGATGAAGAAGATGATGATGACAATGTCAATGATGACCATGATGAAGAAAAAGGCAACATCTTCACCACCATCTTCATCATTACCGTCACCATTGACTGCTGCAGGTGAGGGGCCAAAATAAGGAGAAATGAACATAGGAAGAGTGAGCGCAGTGGACAGAAGAGGGGGCTGTTGAGAGCAGTGAGGATGAAGCTGAGCTGTCTGATGAAGAACCTTGAAATCAGGAGGAAAATGGTGGGATCTGGGGTGCACAATGACATATTTGAGAAGACCTTCCTGGCAGCTCTCTGCCATATAGTTCGCAGTCGGGGCAGAGACTAGGGGCCAAGAGGGCACTTAGGAAACATTAGATGGAGTCTTCAATAAGAGCTCAAGTTCGCAAGCAGGCGCTAAATAAGACATGAACTGAAGGAACAGCTTCCTGCTGCCCATGTGTGATGTGGCTACACAGTTCTGGAAGCATTTCCACCAAATTTCCACCAAAGCATCAACATGGACTCCAGGCTGGATTTTTCTGGGATTCTTTATAAGGAATAAGCTGCTGCCAATGATCTCCATCACACTATGGGGGTCCTGCTGGTCAAATGAGGACTGAGTTGTGGACTCAGTCACTCGGTATAAACTGACTGGACATCTTGTACATGTCCAGCACTGTGCTGGGAGACTTCATATGAGCCACAGCCTAAGAGCAGACACAACAGGAGCTGGAGGGCAGCTTAGAACACAACCTGCCAGTCCAAAGACAATGAGAAAGGGAAGAACAAAGTGATTTTTTTTTTTTTTTGGATTTCAAATTTATTTAGTTCAAAGAACTCTCCTTTGTTCTGAGATTATAGCCTTCCTACTTTTTTTGAGGGGGATGTTAACATGACCTTTCTGTTATGAAATAGTAGTGATCCAGAGAGCAGGCTTTTTGTCTCTTTAACCCCCTCCCCTGGTCAGAAAGAAGATAAAACTATCACCACCACCAACACCCAACAACCCAAACCAAAAAGCAAACAAAGAAAAGTTAGTGGGTCACAAAAACTCCAAGACTGAGAACCACTATTTTTCCCTATTGACCTCACTCAATAGGGAAACCAAGGTTCAGAGAGCTTGAGTCATTTGTCCAAGGTCACCCAGAAACCTAATTACTTCATGTTAACCTGTCAATTCCCAAACTTTCTGGTGCTTAGACATAGAGAATTCCAGGATGAACCTCCACGGCAGAAGCACCAAAAGGGGCACAAATTACATCCAAGTTACACTCAACGTTGGGTACGCTCATTTCTTCTGCCAGTCACTCAATGACTGAGAATTTCAGACAACGATGATGACAGTCTATCAATGCTGTGACCAAATAACCAAAACTCAGAAAACGCCCTATTTCTAACACTTTACTGCCTACAGGCTCAAAGGCCCTGGAGTATCACTGAATACAAAGTGGGCAGCAATGGGCAGGTTGGGGTAGGCTCAACAAACAGAGAATGCGGAAGAGGCACTGGGTAGAACCACGGCTATCAGGTCTGGGTAGAAGGAGTTTGGGGGTACCAATAAACCCCAACTGTATACTCTGCAGAATGGCGGAAAGAACCCCTTTGTTCTGGCCTCTGTGGATCCTGTCATTAGAAGTTCCTAATTATTGCTATCAGGTAATGCCAGACTTCTCTCCCAGCCCTTCCAAAAGAGTGGGGAGTATCCTGGGCTGAGTGAGAGAGTAGCTGTCCCACCACTGACATCAGACAGTGTAAGTGCTGCTTTCTTTACTGAAAATCCATCTTGGTATGCAAGGCTCAGCAGCTATCGAAAAAGACTTCAAGAATCTGACTTCCATATTCCAGAGATTTTGGAACTCTTACTCTATCATTAGAGTCATTTGGAAAAATACCTTCTCCTAGGAAGAAAAAAGTCATCTGAATTTCTAATTTGTATTGAGAAAACTTGAGCTCCATTATTTAATATCCTTCATGGAAACATGGCTTACTTTCTTTTTTTTTTCTTTTAAAGATTTTATTTATCTATTTGACAGAAAAAGAGAGCACAAGCAGGGGAGCGGGAGGCAGAGGGAAAAGCAGGCTCCCCGCTGAGTGGAGAGCCTGATGCAGGACTCGATCCCAGAACCCTGGGATCATGACCTGAGCTGAAAGCAGATGCTTAACCAACTAAGCCACCCAGGGGCCCTGAAACATGGCTTACTTTCAAAGCTCAGGTGTTCTGATGTCCTGAACACCAAACACAATCACTGAGATTTCCCCAAAAGCTTTAGAAAGAGGGGAATTTCACTCATTTTCTACCAAACTGTCCATATTTGAGGCATGAGAAGCCCACAGCAGAAATTACCGGAGTGATCTGACAAGGCCCGTCCGGGGTGTCTAAAGGAGTCCTGGCACCCCCGCCTGGCTCGTGACTCTCTCGGTCTGCTAATGACTGCATAATGAATGTTTAAGGGGAATTATCCTAATTATAGTTTCAGGCTATCACCTCTTTATGGAGAAACGAACCAACCAATCTTCTCTAAATTAGCAATTAAAGACCACTTATTATCCTGAAAAACCATAATAATGTATTCACAATCTGACAATGGACATTTCAAAACGGGGACAAAATCTAAAATTCTTGGCAGTGCTATCACAGAATGGAAATGAGATGTTGCTGAACAATTGTTAATTTTCATGACTATCAAACTGACATGACTAGTGAAGGATTCCTTGAGGAAAGAGCAGGAGATACTCTCCAGTCACACATCCCTACTCATCCAACTTAACCACCAAGGGGTCACTGGAGGATTAATGACTGTCACGTTGTCTTCTGTGCCCACTGCCTGTAAGAGTTCACTCTGGGCTTTCACACACACTACTTAAGTGGTTTCTGCATCTGGCTACCAAAACCATGGGGGAGATTTAAAAGATTCAGAGATTCCTGGGGTGTCTGGGTGGCTTAGTCCATTAAGCATCTGCCTTCGGCTCAGGTCATGATCCCAGGGTCCTGGGATCGAGTCCTGCACTGGGCTCCCTGCTCAGTGGGGAGTCTGCTTCTCCCTCTCCCTCTCCCTGCCACTCCCCCTACCTGTGTTCTATCAAATAAATAAATAAAATCTTAAAAAAAAAATCCAGAGATTCCTTGGCTCAAGTCCACAGAGATTTCAATTGATTAGGGCTGGGGTAGGGCCAAAGAATGTGCTCCCCATGATTCCAAAGGAGCCACTCCGAAGACCAGCCCTTGGGAATTCCTTCGTTATTTTACTTTGGACTTTGTTCCCCATGACTACTCTAGGAGGTAAACAGGGGAGGTAAATACCTACTTCCATTTTGTAAGTGAAGGACCCAATGATACCTTCTCTATCGCCATTATTTTTCCCTGTGTAAAACCAGAAGACAGGGTGAGAGTGGCTTCCAAAGTAATGAATGAGTAACCAAGAATGAATACCATGTTGAACAGAGGATAGGATGTGTGTACACGGATGGAAACTCTCAGGAAAAGAGGGCGGTCACTGGTATCCGCTTTGACTGACTGCTCCTTAGAGAAAAGCACCTAGGGACCACGTCTGAGGGAAACTGAGGAGGAACTGGGGTCAAGGGATAAAGGTGAGCACCTGGGAGCCCAGGCTTACCTTGCTCATGGCCTCTGCAATGGCGTCCACCATGCCTCCCACCAGCCCCACTTCACTGGCGGCTTCATTCAGTGTCACCATGATGTCATCGACGGCCTCCTTCATGAGCTGGGCGGCCTCTGTGATGGCATCATGGGTGTGCTGGGCCTGAGAAGGGAAAGCGGAAAGAGGACTGTGAGAAGTTTCCATAAGCAGAGGAAAATGGTGCTTGGTCTCCTCAGAAACCACTTCACTTTTTTAGGTATAACCTTAAAAAAGCACAACAGGGATTCTGGATTTTTCCTTTTCTTTCTGTTACATTTATTTGCAAAATCACTACAAATCAGAAAGAGAAGTAGAAAAAGATGTCTTTTTATAATCAAAAGGAAAAACAAAATTGCAATATCAAACAACATCCTATGACAGGACCAGTTGTATGTTAATCTGTCTAGGATGATAGAAAGAGAATGACACTGATTCCCAATGACGCAAGCTTACAGGTTTAATTAAGAAAAAACCAAAACCTAATATAAGGGGAAAAACACGTTCACAACAAATGCACTTCTTTTCAAAGCTGCACAACACTCTAGAATTCCCTTCCTGCAAATAAGGTTGGATTGTGGCAATGTAGTGACATACAGGAGAAATACATCTGTGGAAAGACGAATAGCCTTTGGAATTATGTCACAAATTACCCTGCCACGAGCCTGGAGGGACGAGGGAGCAAAGTTCTCCAGGAACTGACATTCTGCAGGCAAAGTCTCGAGTGCTCCCAAGTTCCCTCTGATGTAACTCGGAGATGCTCCAACACCTGCCAGAGTTTCACAAGCGTATCACGCACAGAGGAGACGCCAGGTAAATGAATGGATGAAAGATCAAACAATGGTGGTGCCGACTCCTGAAAAACACCTCCAATGGGAGAAAGATGCAGAAGGAGCCAAGGTCCTGCCATCGGAAAAACTGGGTTCTAGCTCTGGATCCACCTCTTACTGGTTAAGCAGTCCTAGGCGTGGTTTCCTCGGCACAATGGGAATAATTGGAACAACATTATGCAGAATTCCAATAAGATGATATGGATATATGTAGCATATATTTATAATAAGGGCAGTCTAGGGGCGCCTGGGTGAAGTGTCTGCCTTTGACTCAGGTCATGATCTCAGGGTCCTGGGATGGAGCCCCACATCAGGCTCCCTGCTCAGTGGGGAGCCTGCTTCTCCCTCTGCCTCTGTTCCTCCCCATACTTGTGCACATACTTTCTCTCTCTCTCAAATAAATAAATAAAATCTTGAAGAAAAAAAAAAAAAAAAGAATGGCCTAGTAGCAGGTGCCTGACTTCATGTCAGATAGTCAGCATCAGAATCGGCCCAGTGCAGGCGCTGGGGGCTCCCCCACAGTGGCCACGGCTGCCCTGACATGCCCCATCCAAAGGCCCAAGAAACTGCACCTTCCCTCTGGTGATGAGAAGCTAAGGAGACCAGGGAGGGAAGGTAAATGTAACTCTTTTGACTGGCTAACTGAAAGAGAGGACTTTTTTTTTTTTAATATATAATTTAAAAAAATTTTTTATAAACATATAATGTATTTTTATCCCCAGGGGTACAGGTCTGTGAATCGCCAGGTTTACACACTTCACAGCACTCACCATAGCACATACCCTCCCCAATGTTCATAACCCCACCCCCTCTCCCTCCCCCCGCCCCAGCAACCCTCAGTTTGTTTTGTGAGATTAAGACTCTCTTATGGTTTGTCTCCCTCCCGATCCCATGATCCCATCTTGTTTCATTTATTACAAGAGAGGACTTCTAAGAGGAGGCTGTGTGAGCCACAGGAACTGGTCGGTGTGTGGAACGGAGAAGCTGAGGGAATCCAGGTCTTCTAAAATGACACATGACAAGATGTGAAGTATGTGGACCATGGAGGGTGACCTCAAGACAACAACAAGGTGTCGGGATGCAAATGCTAATTATTGACCATTAGGGCTAAAATCAACTCAGATGTTAACAGGGCCAAAGAGCCTTGAGGACCAAAGATCCTTTGACTCTTCCCACCTCAGATGGGGAGTCGCTCTCAGGACTTCTTCCCTCCACCCGCTTCTCCAGCAGCCTCCTTGCGGTTCCATCCTCTCCCCCTGGGCCTGTAGCCTGTAGTAGCTGGTTCTATTGTGTTTGCCTCCTCCCTATGCCCCATGCAGATCCTGGCCCTCTTTTAAGGGCCAGCCTAAATACCACCTCCTCCAGCAGCCCTCCTTGGATGGCTTTCTCCTCATGCTCTCATTGGCTTTCCTTTGGATTTCTGCAGCCCTGAGAAGCAACACTGGAGTCAGAGAGGTGAAAGCCTTAGAGAAAAGGATATGGGGAATTGAGGCTCAATACTGGAACACGATACGGCTTCTGCTCAGCTCTCTCTCAGGACATGAGCCTGTGAAGGCCTCGGCCTCTGTGTAAGGAGGCTGTGCGCTGGGCAGACTGCACGGTGAGACCGCAAAGAGGTACAAAGGGCAGCCCACGGAGCCCCAGCCCCTGAGCATCTCCGTGATTTCAGCTCAAGCACCAGACCTGGGAGCAACTGGCCCTGAGGTCACTCAGGCCCCAGCTGCCACCTGGTGGCAGTGGGAGGAGGTACACTGAGTGAGAACCAGCTCGCTGAACTCCATGGATCAGCAGACCCACCAGAGATCACTCTCAGGCGGTATTGCTTTAAGTCACTAAGTTTTAGAATGGCTTGTTTGCAGCAACAGCTAGCTGTGACAGCCCCTGAGAAGGCCCCAAAGCCAGCTTTGGGGTCAGAGAGGTGCCTGGGTTGAAGCGGAGACCAGTATCCAGCAGAGTAGATGGGGTGAGGAGGAAAGGGAGAGCACGCTGGGCGGAGGACACAGGCTGTAGAAAGGTCCAGCGGCAGGAAGGATGTGGACTGTGAAGAGGAGCCGACCAGTGCGCTGTATGGGAAGTATCTGGCACAGTGCCTGGCACACGGCTCCTGCCCCCCTTCCCTTCCCTCTCCATCAACCCAGCCCCTGCCCCAACTAGACTGCGTGCTCCTTGCCAACAGTTGGCTCTCCTCCCCTCTAGAAGCACAGTGTTCACAGGAAATGAAGGGTTTGATCAAGTCACTGGGGGGTGAGGGCAAAGGTAAAAGGTGAGACATTCATTTTTACTTTCACAGGTATTTTTTCTTTTTCTTTCTTTCTTTTTTTCTTCTTTTTTACAAGGATAACCTTCACAGGGTATTGGTGCAAATTTCTCCTCTGGAGAGGCTTGTTTAGAAATAAATGGGACCATCTGTTTCTGTGCTGCCAACCAGGCATGGATGGCAGAGCTGAGGCAGAGACTGGGCTCGTGGGCAGTCAGAACGGGCTCTGGACCTCCCTCCCTGCCCTCAAGCCCAGCCTGAGGGCCCAATGTGACTTTCAAACCAGCGGCAAAATCAAAATCTCTGTTCTCTGTCCTTGTATCTCGGGTCAGGTATTTTAGCATCTGAGAGACAGATATGCTTCCTCCCAGGTGACAGGCAGGGCACTGGGGACAACAGCAAATACCAAAGGCTGGAACAGCAGGAAGAAAGGCCCGCTGCCACCACTCCTCAGGGACTCCTTGGTGCCAGGCACTGTGCTCATCCCCACTGTGTGTGTCCCGTTCACCCTCACAGCCCACCGCAAGGTGAGAGTCGGACAACGTCCCCGCCAGGGACCCCTCCGACGGTCTCCATCTGAAAATGGGAGCTTCAGCAGGAAAGCTTATGGATCTAGTGGCAGACCAAGGCCACCGACCGGCTGGCCATCTGCTGAAAGGATGCCACTGGTCAAAAGGAAGCTGAGCAGATGGCCAGATCAGGTCAAATTTCTCAGCGCTACTGGAAAAACAAAACTTAATCGAGGGAATATGCCATCTAGTTTCAGCCTCTCCTTGCAAACAGGGTGCTTTTAAACAAGGGGATGGCTCCCAAGTACCATGTGACAAAGGCAAGGGGCCTCAGGATTTGCTACCTCTCCCAGAGTTGGCCGGGCCCCTCTTACTCAGCATTTGCCACCCGATGAGCCCACCCTCACCCAGTGGGAAATGGTAAAACATTCGGCTGATTTTTGTTCCTGGCTCTTAGGAGGGAGCCTTCAAGTGCTTAGCATTTCCCGAATGGTCAAAGACTGCTTCTGTGCTTCACGGTGAGCCCCCAGGACCACACATTAGTTTAGGCTAAGAAGGGGACTCAGGGTGGCCTGTAGGCAGTTTCAGGATGGGGGCTGGCCACGCTGGAGAGCCCAACCATGTGATGAGAGGGTTGTGGCTTTGAGCAACAGAGTATCAGCCTGACCTTGGGGGACAGGAGAGGGCTGCAGACTGAATCACTGGTCATCTGGCTAGATTCATTCGATCCAGCCTACAGGAGGAAATCCCAATAGAACTCTGGGCAGCAGAGCTGGAGTGAGCTTACCTGGTTGGTGAGGGACAGCACTAAACTGAGAGCGTGACTCATCCTTGGGACATGTTTAGGACGCCCCCAGATCTCACCTTCTGCATGGTTTGTAGCCTTTATAATAAAGTGGTAATAGTAAGCAGAGCAATTTCCTGAGTCCTGTGAGTCATTCCGGCAAATTATTGAACCGGAAGGTGTAGAGAGAACCCCCAGAATTTGGAGCCACCTGGTCAGAGCGAGGATGGCCTGGGAACCTGGGATCTTATGGCTGGTACCTGAACTTGGGTTGTACCCTTAACCTGGGAAATCTGACATGACACCAGGTAGTCAGTGTCAGAATCACACTGGTTCAGGAGCACGCCCCCCCCCCCCCCCCCCCCCACGACGCAGTGGCTTTGAAAGGGAGATGCCCCTTCCAAAGGCACAAGAAATTGCCCCTTCCCTCTGGTGAATGAGAAGGTTAGGAGGCCAGGGAGGGAAGGTAAATATAACTCTTTTGACTGGCTAACTGAAAGAGAGGACTTCTAAGAGGAGGCTGTGTGAGCCCCAGGAACTGGCTCTGTGTGCAGAACGGAAAAGCCGAGGGAATCCAGAAGACGTCTTCCATAGGGCCTCTGACGAGCTCTGCCTCTGTCAGACCGCGGATGGTTGTCTTGAGTGTGTCAGGCTGCACAGAGCTCTCTCTTAGGGATGTGAGGGAGGAAACTGGTAATTTAGGTGGATGGCTGATTTCATGGTATAGAGAAGGTAAAACACAAAATATGCAGATGGCTCGCTTTTGATGACAGAAGTCTGAAAGGTGACATTTTCTGCACACGACCCTCTCGAGAGAGCACCTCATACAAATATGGATGAAAACAGTAAAACGGAAAGGTGTGTATTTCTCTAAATCTCACTTGAAATCAGATCATCACGGGTGGTACGAAAATGTCAGGAATGCTGTAACGTTCACGTTCAAGTGGAGGGCACGTTTCTGGGCAGAAGCCGAGTGCACGTTTCTGAGCACTGCTGGCCACGTGTCTGCTATCCCCCATGGCCTGAGGAAGGGACAAGAGGCAGGTTGTGGGGGCGGTGACAGTGAGTCACAAGACTGCTCTCGGAACTCCCTGGAAAATGTGAAGGACACTTTCTCCACACTGGGGCATCTAAACCTACGAGAACACATCCCTGCCCTTGCCTGTCCCAGAAACAATTACCTTCCCGTCTGCTCCTGTGAGGAATTCTCTAGGCCTGCTCCCCTTCCCTCCGCATATTTAAGTCCCAGACCCTTAATGGGTCAGCTGAGAGGCTGGGAACCCTCCTCCAATTACTCCGAGCCTCTCCCAGGGCCGCTTCCTCCAACTCTAAGGGCAAACCTCGCCCCTACCACACAGCCACGTCCACATCACACATGCCGGCCACCTGAGCACTCGGGTTCAGATGCCCAGAGACCCAGCAGGCGCTCAATTAAGGCATCCTTAAAAGCCCACCAGCAATCTGGGAAGTGGACTCAGAGGGCTCAACAATGAGGTCATTATTTTAGATTGTGGAGGGGCTCCTTGTTACTGCTCCTCATGGCACAACACGGGAGAAAAATCAGACTCGCTTCTTTTTTGGAAGCGTGTCTGAAGTCTACTTCCAAGGGAGCCTCATTTCTGTATTCTAGTGCTTCAACTACAAAGGCCAGTAAAGCAGGCAGAGACATCACAGGAATCTGGAAAATGGGAGAAGGCCACGGGGGGTTGGGGGATACAAGTCAACGTTAGCAGAAGGGGAAAAAAACCCCACTAATCATTAGAACTGCCCAGCAGTGCACAGGGCTGGGTGTCTCCTGCAGAAGAAGCAGCTCAAGGAGGATATGGGAGGGAGCTGGGTGGGGTAGAAGGGAGTGTGGAAGGGGGCTCCGTGGGGTGATGGCGAGGCTACCCAGCAAATGCCTCATGATCACAGGATTCATTTACACTGGACTCTGGGGCTGCTTCTTTTCTTTTCTTTTCTTTCTTTCCTTTCCTCCCTCCCTCCCCCCTTCCCTCTCTCTCTCTCTTTCTTTCTTTAATACCTACTGTGTCCGTCACATTATCTCAGTCAATCTCTATAACAGCCCCTGAGAGGTATTCATTATTAACCCCACTGTTTAGAGGGGGAAGCAAAGAAATGAAGTAATTTGCTAGCAAGAGGCAGAACTGGGATTTGAATCCAATTATGTTGGACTCCAAAGCTTATCCTCTTTTACACCACATCAGAACCACCGATGATCATTTAACTGCATTTCCCCTGCAAACAGTGACACACAACATCTTAACACACGTACACACATCCCCTAAGACCTAGCAAGTAACACCTAGGAAATGTTTGCCCAAAGAATAGCGCCCAAGGTGATTACGTCTCTGCATTAAGCCTCCTAAGAAAGGACCTCAAACCCAGCTTGTCGTGTTCTAGGGAGCCTTTCGGGGTCTGCAGACAGAGCACAGGCTGAACGCAGGATGCCAGGGAGGGGAAAAGACACACACACCCGCGCCCTGCCTTCACCATCATGTCTCAGCCTGTCCCCAGCGCTTCAGCTCAAACACTGAAAGCTGTCCCACTCTCGCATCCAGCCACCACTCCCAAGCAGAGGATGTCCTGTAAAGCTTGCAGTGCCGACTACACATGTTCCTGACTCTGAATTTCTTGGTATAAAACAGAATTCCACAGGGAGCTCTGAACTTGCAGTCCAAGCAGATATGCTAATATCTTATACACCCAGAAAAGTCCTAATTGGAATTATTCTGCCGGGAATGAAATTCTCTCAGGTCGGGGTTGGAGCCACGTGGCAGTCAGCCCTGGAGAAAAGATAACTCAGAACTGGGTCTGGAAGGTGGGTCCTCCCCCCCTCCACCCTCCGTGGGGCAGGTGCAAAGGGGGTGGGGCCAACTCAGGGGCACCTATCACTCAGCTATCAGGCAGAAGGGCATTCTTGTTCTTCTTGTGTAACCTCACCATTTTGGCAACAAACCTTCTTTCTTTCCAGAAGACTGAGAACAACTTGAGGGTGCTGGCTGGCTCTCAGTATTTTTAGCAGCCCAGGAATTAGGCTCTTAATAGTTGCCAGATACATGACTAGAAAAACTGAACACAGAAAACCCAAGTCTAAGACATTATTTGCGCTGCTACCAGAGCGGTGTTTCTCTACTCAGGATGGGTTCTAAGTCCTCACTACTTAACAATAAAGCCCAAAGGTCTTACAGTGGGGGAGGGGAGAACAGTCATGACACAGCCCAGTCTATCCTCCCTGCTGGTCATCCCTCCTCTCCATACGTTCCACGGACATCAGACTGCACACTCTTCTCCAAAGATACCACAATCCTTTTATAACCCTATCCACACCTTTGTACGTGCTGTTCCTCCTTACTAGCATGCCTGAAGCCACCCTCGTGTGCCAAATACTTTCTTTTCCTGAGACTGACTAGCCACATGTGGCCTCCTGCCTGCAGCTTTGCTTGACCTCTCTCCAGCCCTTGCTGTGGGCAGTCGGCTTGTGTTTCCAGAGGGTGTAGGCTCAGTCCTGACTCCATGTCCACCTCTCTTGTGATCCAGGACGACTTACCTAAGCTGTCTCAGTTCCCACATCTGTACAATGGGAACCTTCATACACCATGGGATTTTTATGAAGATTAAGTATCAAGACGGTACAGGGTAGAAGAAATGACATAGAACCAGCACTCAGTAACCGTGAGCTCCAAGGTTACTATTTTGTGATTCTGACTCTTACTCTAGAATCTTCTCTGCTGTACCATGTTACCGATGTGAAGATCTTAGAGCTGAAACACAGTGCACTAAAAATAATATGCACATCATAGGGATTCCCATAGCTTGTAGGCAAGTATCCCACACAAATCATTCCAACCCTTGTTCCCACGGGCTGCTTAGGTGAGGACCCAGGAAGCTCAGATTGACTACGTGGAGGCACCTGCTGGAAGGTACAAATAGCAGGAGGAGCCTCCAACCTCCTCTCAAGGTACCAGAACCCTGGGGGAACTTATGGCACAAGATGGTTTCACAAGTAAAACCATCACTCAGACAGAGGTATCATCCCTGAGAGCAGATGGCATGCCGTCACCATCTTCGGCCACTTTAAGGAGCTGGGTGACAAGACACATCAGGCTGAGGACATGTCCTAGGTGGAACTAGTAAGGGAGATTTTCATAGGCAACTGCTGATCCAAGACAAGAGAAACACATGCCATGGACGACCGTGTCCTACATTTTGCATTGAACTTGAGTCTCAGGAATGGAAACGATATTCGCTGGAAGACAACTGAGCTTTCCTTTGCCCAAGCTGGATGTCAGCACCAAGCAGGTGCCTGGCAGGGATTCATTTTTATTCCTGAAATAACCACCCAATGTTTTTCTTTCCCAAGGACGCTTGCCTACGTATTCTGTCATGGAAAAAAAAAATCACTTAACAAAAAGGCTTAATTAGGTATACTTCTTGACGTTCCTCTTCAAGGTTCCCTGGAAGGCCAATCAAAGATTATTTCCCACCTTCAAGTGGGAAGTCACATACTATCAACCAAGAACTGGAGGTACTGTCCTCAGAGGGACTCAATACCGAGGAATATCTGAGGGCCTCTCAGCAGCCCTAGGTGGGTCCCGGGATCCTGAACCGTACCTTGGGGTTTCCTCCACCTTCCTTGGCTGCGTACAACATCTGCAGGGCAGACTCTGCGAGCGTCTTGGTCTGGTCCAGCACCGTCATCTGCTGCTGATGGTCCAGAATCTTGGAGGCGACGCCAACTGCAGCTAAGATCAGGGGCTCGAAGTAGCTGGCCAGCTGCGTCACCTTTCGAGACAAAAAACCACAGATGCATCATGTAAATCCATGTATCTCCTTTAGGGGTCCCACTCGTGGGGAGGGGGGTCTGAGACAGGGATGGGATGATGCACGGCGCGAGGTAGATGTGCTGAAACTTACTTTGGTTTTTTTTTTTCTGTTAATAAATGCTATTTATTTATTTATAATTATTATATTTTTATATATAATTATATAAAACTATATATATAATTATATTATTTATTTATTTATTTATTTATATTTTTCTATTATTAAATGCACTATCAGGAGTTAGAGCCCTCGTGTTATACATGAGCCCCTCAGACCTTATGCATTGTTCAGTTTTACTTTTAAAAGTACTTGCTCCTTAACGAACTCTCGCTTGCATTTTACTTCCTCTGGGGAGCGCTTTGTCTCGTCTCTCATCGTGGCAGAAGCGTTAAGAAATCTACTCTGTGATCCAGAGTTGGGTGTGAGAATTTTACAAATTTTGACTGCATCAACAGCAAAGCTTTCTAAAGAGCCGAAGATGAGCATCATAGAGATGCAGAAGGAAGGGGAGTGGGGAGGGGCAGGGGAACGGGGCAGTGAAGAGGAAGCAGCCTGAGAGCAAAGGCTTTTGAAAAGCCAGTCCAACTGCCCTCTACCCTGAGCATGTCGACCTAATGTGGATTTGCAATAAAAGCAAACGTGATTTCACATCAGTCTCGATGTTCTGTTCATGGTTATTTAGTCCAGCCTGGGAGAACAGAAAAGCCTCTCCAGCTGGTTAACCACTGTTCTCGCCTAGGCCTCCCCAGGAGGTGATGCCACGGTGCCTCTGTGTTCAGGGTAGCCCACCAGCGGGGCAGGGTCACATGTCACAGACATGTCTTGGGCATATCCCACACTCCAGGCTTTCTGCTAGAGGCTGACCACGCTTCATCTGACCCCCAGCGCAATTCTATGAGGAATATACAAACGAAGAAACCGAGGCTTAGGTGGGTGAAGTAAATTCTCCATCCCACATAGCCATGATATGGAGCCGTGATAGGAAACAGGTGCCCTAGTCCACAGCCCAGGCTCCCGCCTTCCACTCCACCGCCCGCTACTTGTCCTTTTCAGCCCAGCTCCGCTAAGGCTGTGATATTGGATTTTTGAAGCTTATTGTTTGGTATTTGTTTGTGGTTCCATGAAATATTTAAAATAAAGTCCGAGCATACTACAGTAATACCCATCTACCCAGCATCTAGAACATCAGCTTTTAACATTTGCTGGACCTGCTTGAGACACCACCATCAGTCTCGCTCAGATAAAACACCACCACTCTGATCACACTTTTCCATTCTGCTCCCCACGGTGTGTGCCAATTAGTAATCGCTAAATTATTTCCATCAAGTGTATTTAAGTTCAAGCCTCTAGCCAGCCATTTCCCTTAATGCTTCTTCCCATGGTGCAGAGGAGGAACGGATGTGATGGGGCCATGGGCAGGAAGGCCACTTGGCATGAGCGGTGCAGTCGCTGAGTCAGAAACGAAGCAGGGGACAGGGGTTTGTGGGGCTGGTGGTGGCTGGGACAAGGTGGGAGTCCAAAATATGAAAGTTCATTAGCGCTAACAATGAGGCAGACCATCAGCCAGCAATCAACATACATTTACTCTTTTGTCCTCAGTTATAGTTCCTTACAGGTGGTTTCAAAGCATTTGAACAGGGCTATTGCTGGCCTTTACGGTGCTTGGTATAAATTTTAAAGGGCCTGCCTATCTTTGGGGCAGACATGATTGATACTGAAGCACATGACTTGCCAGATGTTGGCCCCAGTCTCTGCTTTGGCCAAACACCTTTGTGTAAGACCCAGTCTGTACAACTCCAGGTATCAGCCCGGCACATTTGCCTTGGATTTCATCCTCTTCCCCTGGAAGGGCCCTAGTATTACCATCAAAGGGAACCATAGTGCACTGATGGGTCATCAGGCGTCAGGGCTCTGGATGGGCCACGTGTTAAAGGAGTTAAGATGTCTAATGCCTTAGAATCTTACATATTTTCTAGATTCATTTTCTCCCCCAAAGATTTAAATAATTAACTATATAGAAAAAGTGCACACAAGTGGAGGGGAAGGAGGAGAGAGAGAATCTCAAAGAGACTGTGTGCTGAGCACGGAGCCCGACGTGGGGCTCAGTCTCATGATGCTGGGACCATGACCTGAACTGAAATTAAGAGCCAGACACTTAACCGACTGAGCCACCCAGGTACACCCTAGGTTAACTTTTTTAGTTTTAGAAGTACATGTCATCAATGCAACTGTACAACGTCAAGGGCTGCTGTGTGCTGAGGCTGATTAAACACAACCCAGCTGGTGCCCTCACGGAGGCACCATGGCCAGGTGCTGGTGAGAGAAAGCTCCAGGGTCAGGGCCACTGGATCTGAATCCTGTGTGTCAATTCCTTAACGAGAAAGCTTCCGCAATCTGCTTCCTGTTAGCCGAGTTCCGTTTCCTTCTCCATACAATGGGGATTAATAATAGCACTAAGCTCCATCAGATTGTTAGAAGGATTAAATGAGCATATATTAAAGTACTTAGCACAATGCCTGCCATGTAGTAGGCACTCAGTAAGTGCTAGGTGTCACTATTCTTCATGGATTGTGGGCGGAAGTTTTTGAAAGGATGTTCTTTTTCCTGTACTTCGGGAGCTCAGCAAAAACTGTAACAACTTCCATTTTCGAGACATGACAGAATAGGAACTAGCCTTACCTGGGTTAGCACAGAAGTTGAAAGAACACAGAATTTTGAGTAGTTGGTACATGATGCTATTTCCCTAGGTCTAGGGTGGCAGAAAAGGTTGAGAGGTGGTCCCCCAAAAGGTTTGTCTGTGTCCAAATCCCTGGCATGTGAGTATGCTTTTACCGGGAAAGAAAGGTCTTTGCAGATGTATTTAAGATCTCCAAATGATCATCTTGGATTACTTGGGTGGGTCCTACATCTGTTAAGAAGTATTCTAATAAGAGACAGAGCAAGGGAAGACAAACAGAAGAGCACAAGATGTGGCCACAGAGGCAGACGTTGGCATGATACAGTGAAAGAATACTCGGAGGCACCAGAAGCTAGAAAAGCAAAGAACAGATTCTCCCATAGAGCCTCCAGAAATAGTCCGGCCCTGCCGACACCTTGATTTTAGACTTCTGTAAGAGATTAAGTTTCTGTCGGTTTAAGCCCACCCAGTTTGTAGTATTTGTTATAGCAGCTCTAGGCAACTAATACCTGTGGTCTGAGAATTTGCAAGTACCACCCAAGTGATCTGAAGCCGACCTGGGACCCCACCTGAGTGTCGTCATGAAGAACCGGAACCAGGCAGGGATCAATTCCCCATCCGGGACTCTCCTGGATAGAGGGCCAGAGGCCTCCTTCATCCAGAACTCTCTTTCAGAAAGTGAGACGAGTTTAGCCAAAGGGCCAACCATAAGTTTGCAATTCAAGCGAAACAAATATATTATTTTTCTTTTGACGCCACCCACTGACATAGGAATTAATCTTCCATGCTAACACCACATGGACAGGACAAGGATCGTTGCCCTAGAAATCTAGATATGGTTTCTTACAAAATTCCTACTGGAATCAAAAGTAACTGATGAAATGAAGTCTGGCTACTCTGTAAGGCTCAGTTCCCCGCAGCAGGCATGTGGGCAGCACTCCAGCCTTCCGGCCGGCAGAGCCCCAGCCCCCAGGCCAGCCCCGCGACCCTCCAAACCACCTCACACAGGCGGACAAGCCGTCTTCTCGCTAAAAAGCAACTCAGCTGAGAAATGAAATTTGCCACACTTTGCCACATGAGATTGCCAAATCTCAAAAGCCTTAGGTCTCCTTAGGACCAGCAGGAAGAGTAGCAGGCCCTTCAGATGTTCCACAATGTGAAGAAGCAAGAAAGCTGATTTTCTAAAATCAACACCTGCTGAAAAGATTTTGGCTACTGGGTCTTCTGGACGTGCCCATTGATGCTGACGTCCGCACTGATAAATGTTAGGAAACCCTGGAGGCTGTTAGAAATCCAGTGTTTGCCCTCTCTCTGCTGAGGCACAGGCTGCTGGACAAGGCAACGACCCTTGAAGGATTTGCTAAATGAACCCCGAACAGACAAAACATTAGTCAGTACTTAACCGATGTGGGTATGAGCTCTCGGCGGAGGGGCTCCTCTGGAGTGGGCTGGAGCAAGGTTTCCAAGTTTGCTCTGCTCCCTCATATGTGCAAACAGGCACTATTAGAAGCCATGGAGGAAAAATGTACCCCTAAACACACGAGAATGAGGCCGGCCAGCCAGGGACAAAAGACGGCAGACGGCAGACTAGCAATGTCAACGTTCGTCTCTGGCTCATCTAGTAAAGGTCAAGAGCAGCAGATGCCTGTAAATGTGTTGTTGGCTGGAAAGTCTGGCCATTGCCCGAAAGCTGTCACTCCAGTTTCTGTTTGGACTCTAGGTGAAAGTCAATCCTGAGGTGGCCAGAGACCAAGTCCACGCCCCCCACCCCCTCGTCACTCACGCACACCCTCAGCAGGGTCCCTTGGGGGACATTACCTTATGTCCCAGCTGAGCTGCTTCTCCCCGCGCCGCTGTGGCGATGGGATCGATGAGGTGCCCGATTTCCTGGACCACGGAAGTTAGCTGCTCCTGCAGGGCCTGCGAAGGAGAGAGAGCTGTCAAATTCACCCTACTGCAATTCACCTTGTAGACTTAATGATTAAAAAATAAGTAAAAAATAAAAAAAAATAAAATAAAATAAAATAAAAAGGCCCATGAGAAGGACAAAGGGGGGCCAGGCAAAATGGGTACCAAGACATCCACTGTATCTATAATAGAGAAAATCTCTCTTGGGTCAACCACGTGGCCACCACTCCACCTCCCCCTTCCCAGGGACCTCAGCTCCCCTGGGCTAGAGCCCCCACACTTCCAGTGAGTGACCCAAGGCAGGCCCAAAGAAAACTCTTCCTACTGGCTCCTCACTCACACCAAACACAGTATTATGTGATGCTGCTGGTATCCTTACTTCGAGTTATTCTGCGTAACTACTGGAAATAAGGAACATTTCCCTTCCAAGGAGGGAAGACAACTTTGTTTGAATGGGGAGAGTGAACGTCTGGGGGAACATCCAGGTGGCTGTGTCCTCAGAACTAAGAACCCCTTAAGGGAGGAGAGGAGAGAGGGAAGGGGAGTGGAGGGGAGAAAAGGATCATAGGGTAATGAGATCAGCTCTCTGAAAGCAGGACCATTTCCCAGACAGCACACTGGCAATGCCAGGTGAGTTACCCTGAGCTCAGCTCAGGTTCTAAGAGCACTGTATCTGGTGATGTGGGTGCAAACATCAAAAATCGCACCCCCAAGCTATTTCTTCTCAGGTCTGAGAGAACAGAACAGAGCTTCTGTGGAGAGATGAGGCCAAGCATCTGGATGATGCTGGAATATGAGGGACATAGGGGCATTTCCAGGAGCACATTAGTAGCTGGTACCAGGACAGATGAGATCCTTTGTAGGACTCTTCCTAGGAAATCTGCTTGATGGATTCAGGGTTAACAGATCACAACACTGGACATTTTAGGTCCTCCCATGCCAGCGTGGAACGGGGTAATTTCTGACAAAGCGACAATGCTCTGCTTGTCAGAAATCAGATTCTGGCCCCTGCTGTGCTGCTTTCCCTTTGAACAGTGCTGCATACAGGCTGTCGGCTCCAGGCAGAGGTTAGGTAATGAGAACGGCAATTTAACCTGCCACATGAAAAACAAAGACCTAGGGATACAAAGGAAAAAGAGAGACAGAGAGAGAAAGAAGGAGGAAGGTGGAGAGAAACACCCAAACTTCTAAGGATCTTACTTAGTTCACTATCATCTTTCTGCTTGTCATGGGATTATAGTCAAGAATGCAAGAATAGGGGCGCCTGGGGGGCTCAGTCAGTTAAGCGTCTGCTGCCTTCGGCTCATGTCATGATCCCGGGGTCCTGGGATCGAGCCCCATATCGGGCTCCCTGCTCGGCGGGGGGAGCCTGCTTCTCCCTCTCTCTCTGCTCCTCCTCCTGCTCTCTCTCAAAAAAACAAAAACCAAAACAAACCAAAACAAAACCAAAAACACTCCCTCAAACCCTAAGAACAATGTAAGGACATCTCAGCAGCATTATCTTATTACAGGCGGCTTATTCAAATAAATGTAGGGAGCACGCACAGTTCAGGGAGGGCTTTTCTTCCTAGGGAGGAAGGGAAGACAGAGGATATGCTTTGGAATGGGTGGTGGAAGGGTGGGGGCCCGAGGGGGCGGTTCCAAGGTGCTGGTCACCTTTGTCTCCTAATCCAGGTGATAAGCAAAGGCTGTGCTTCGTGGATAATAATTCATCAAGCCAGGTACTTAGGACAGGCACACTGCTGGGCCTCCTTCCATAAAAGGGTGACAAAACCTCTAACAGTCTGCCAAGGAGGAGGATATTTCTTCTTTCTTTTCTCGACAGTGGGAGAGAGGGGCCGAGCTGGAGTAAAATCGACAGCTCTATTAATAAAAATGAGCAAGACCATCTCTGGGCCCACTGCTTAGAGACAGCGGGCGAAGTTCACTGCGGATGAATTCAGGGGCGGTAGGGGACATGTCAGTAAACAGACCATCCATATTTATTAAGCACCTCCTGAGTGTCAGGCACTTCTGACAGGGGGAAGAAGTATGAGTCAAGGGCCTTTGGACAGGTTAATAGGAAAAAATCGGCAAGAAAGAGCCATGGCTCTGAATTAAAAATAGAATGCAAAGGGTTCACAACACTGGACACCGGGTAACTTAGGGCAGAACCCTTTATCTCTGAATGGACCAGACGTGTAGAGTTTAATGCTCAATACGCCCCATGGTCAAAAAATGCACTGATAAAACGTGACAAGGAAACAGTCAACATTTACACACCTTGCCCTGCTCTACCGATGTGTGAAACTGAGCACGGTAACCACACTTTACTGACACGCTCTCCTCTGACGTTGATCATTCCCCCCTCCCCAACTTTTAACCCTATTCGTCATTTCCACACCAGCGGCACATGTGTTCCTTCATCAAACCTTCATTCTCTACTCAGCATGTGCCTTACTTCCACCAAAATCTTCCCAGGTGGGTTCCAGGAGAAGGTGCTTCAGTGACAAAATGCCAACATCAAAAATGCACTGTGGTCCCATTCCCCACCCCCTGAGGCCTGGTGCTGACGTCATTGAGCACTTCCAGAGACCCCTGACCTGCCCACAGAGCCCTGGCCTACCTCCACAGAGATGTCATCCCTTGTGGCCAAGCTCTGGCTGACAGCTGCCAGCGAGGCCTGCTCAATGTCCCGGATGCAGCGGTTGATGCCATCGATGGAATAATCACACTCTCTTTGTCCAGGCGCCTTGTCCCTGGAAGGAACAGGGCAGCTCAAAGAGATGCCGCAGGGTTCAAGTCCCACAGCTTGCCGCAGCAAGGTGGGCTGGGGGCCCCTGTCTACTTTCTACCACGTTTGATTGCTGCATTTCAGGGGTGGATCTCGGACCCTTGCTTGGGAACACCCCTCTGCAGAGCCCATGCATTTCTTCATTTAACACTCATGTTAACTGTATTTCTAGTGGGAAGGCTATGATGCTGTTCCTCATTTCTGGCTGATGATAAGCACCTGCTAATCAAGCTCTTTATATGCCACTGGCTTAAGCATAGGACCCTTATTATTTTTATTTTTTAACAGGTCAGGGCTATTTCCAGGGCAAACATACTGTACTCTCCACATGGTATACTACTCAAAAAGTCCTACAGTAGGAGTTAAGATATTTAGTGGATTTCCCTTTATAAGGCATTAGGTAAGAGAACAGTGCTGTTGAGTCTCAAAAGCAATCAAAAAGCTAAGTATAGTTAAGGAAAAGGATGCATTCCATGCTGTGGGGTATTAACGTTGGTCAACTTCAGAGATGTTACACCAACTCTGGGGATTTTTTAGGTTCATACCATCGTCAAGGAGTTCAGAGATGCTCAAGAGATACCATGGGACCTAGAATATTCTTTTTGCCTTATTAGTAAAATAAGGTAACTTCAAATCCTGCTAATTAAACAGTGGTGTTCCCTGCCTAAGCTCCTAGGTATAGACAGTGTAGTGCAATGGTTAGGACTGGCATTAGACCCATAGGGTCAGGGGATGCGCATGGGAATACTCCCTAAGTCCTTTCTGCCTGAATTCTCTCATCAGTAAAATGGCAGCCATGCACTGTTCACATCACAAGGTTGATGAAGAAATAAGGTAACACAGGTGTACCGTTTGGAAGTTTCTGACATAGAGTGAGTGTTTAAGTTAGCTACTGTTGTGCCAAAGAGCCAAACAAGAAGATGATAATAACGATCGGCCACCTTGCTGTTAAATCAAAGTCCTGTTGGGCTTATCCTCCTTCTACCCTGTTCCAATGTAGGCGCCTAGCAATTTCTGGAGGAGAAACTAACCTGATAGAAGTGATGAGACTCTTGATAGAGTCAGACACGGTGTGGGAGTGTCCAGCTAGCACAGACCAGGTGGGCGGGTCTTTGGGGTTGATGGCCAGGGAGCGCGCAGTGCGAATGAGGTATGACGAACTCTCCAGCATGGTCTTGGCTGAGACCAGGATTGGTTCCTGTGCCTGGGAGCCCTGGGAGCAGACAGCAGAAGGGGCAAGGGCGGAATGTCCAGATTAAGTGAATCAGTTGGGCTCTGGAAGGTCCTGTTCTTTAGCCAATCACTCTCTGTGTTCTTTGGAAAGAGATTCAGGGTGAGGAAACCACGGAGGCTGGTTCACACAGAGCCTGGATAGTGAGCACTTGAGTCCAAGTTCTCTCTTAAATATCATTTGTGAATACGGCACATACCAAGAAAGAATCAGCCCCAAACCTGGACACAGAGCTTGTTCTCAAAACATAAAGCTAAGGCATTACCACTTAAGAGACATGCATACCTTGAGTTTCACGAACTCTGTGCATCATCGGCAATAATAACGTCCTATAAGACAGAGCCTTTGGAGTTCTTAACTGTTCGTGCTCATTTAGTGCCACACAGACCAGCCAAAGAGCCCAATATTACCTTTGCTGCAAAGACTCCCTACCTCGGAGCTGATCTGGGCAGGAATGCTGACAAACTCAGGGTTAGAGGCGAATGCTGTCAGGTTCTCCACAGCTTCGATCAAGGGTGCGGTGGCAATGCGGCACTTATTGCGGTTGTCTTCGGAGAAATCTCCATCCAGGGCCTGGTGGGAGGAAACATGGAGACATGATCCATGCAGATACACAAACCACTCCTGGCCACCATAGTCATCCCCTACTGGAAGAACGTGGTTTTATGGGAATACCGAAAGTGCTTGGTGAATTCATTAAAAAATAAGAACTAATGGGAGAGATCAAGCCATCTAGCAGAGTGACTCAGTTAGCAATCATAAGAAATCAAGTTTAATATGTGGCTCCCATGGCAGCTGCCCTTAAAGTCCACCAACTTCCCACTCATATGACCTTGCAGCTGAACCATTTTCTTCCCCATTTTTCACACTATAACCTTTGGGCTCTTCCTCTCCATTTTCACTTTAATTCTAAAATTTAAAATTATAAAAATATTTTACATTGCATAGAACTTTCAACTTTTTCTAACTTTTACTGGATACCCCTGAATGAATAATGGAGGAGGGGATTCTGAATCTGCCATTTTGAAATGAGCAAAGTGGAACCCAACGGGGAGGAATGGACTAGAACTACCCCCAACAATATGGACAAATCTCATAAACATAGTATTTACAGAAGCCAGACATAAAAATGTACCTAATGTAGGATTCCATTTACACCAAGTCCAGAAAGAGGTGAAACTAATTTAAGATGTTAGCAGTCAGGTCACTCTTCAGAGCAGGTAAGACTAAGGGGCCCAAAGGAGGTTTCTGGGGGTCGGTCAAGTTCAACTTCTTGATCTGGCTATAGTTACCTAGGTGTATTCAACTTTAGTTTACTGAGATCTACACATATGATGTGTGTTTTTGTCTATCCATATTGTGCTTCAATAGCTTTTTAAATAAATAGTAGCAAAGTAACACAATGGCACTGAGTGATCAGTCAGATTGCTGATTAATGACCTAGACGAGGAGAATCTAGGAACACAGCCTGTGGTTCATGAAAGGCTGCCTAACAGGGGGCTAACACTTGGACCTGAGGTTCCCCAACCCCAGACCCCACCTCCTGAAGAACAAGACTGTTAGAACCTACAGCCTGTGACATGGATATAGCATCACTTCCTCCAGCAAAGGGCTACATTTGAGAAGGCAGTTATATCTGTAGAAGAATATAAATTTCCCCGCTAAATGACCAATTAAACTTTTAATTCAACTGTTATGAGCAATATGTAAAAGCCCATTTAGACAATTAATGAACGAAAAACCAGAGGCCCCAGCATTCTGGAACAAACCAGATCCGAGATGAAAGCGTTTCTATTTTTCAGGAAGGCAAGAGTAGGCAGGCACGTATGCTTTAAAAGCGATTTCTGAATAACAACTACATTCCGATCGAGCTTTGGCAGCTCGGGACAATAATCACACATCCCGCCACGCTCATATTTTTCAGAGGAATTCCCACGAGCCTGGCTCATTTCCCATCTTCACTAATACCGTGCATGGCTTCCCTCTGCTCAACTGTAGACACTGACCTCTCCTCTAACCTCACCAATTCTGCCATTCTTTCAACCCACTGGCGACCCTACATGCTATTTCTTGATCACACATATGGCCTCCATTCTAACTGCCATTCATGTGCTTAGTAAATGCGAAGTTAGCACCTGTGACCCGCACTGTGTCTTTTCCTCAAATCTTGCTGCACCCTCAATGTCATTGACTCCTTGAGGTCAGGCCCCACCAGGCTTCAGAGCAATCTGGGAATACACTGGGAGACAAGGTGGGTGCTACCCAGCAGGAACCCAACAGGGGTGGCCCCAGCACAGGCAAACCAGCACAGCAGGAAGACGGCAGCAATGGACTTCAGTGTCAAAGGAACTCAAACCCAGCCGCACCAGTGGCCAATCACACCCCTTTCAGCTGGGATGAGGTGGCTTCTAGCTCAATGGAAGAGGACAAGCCTCCCATTTGTGCTGTTCCTTCCTCCTGTTCTTACCTCCCCAGACTCTTCCCATCCACTTTTCTACCTTCTACAACCCTCTCAACCTCTTAGGAAGGCAGGCATCTGGTTGAGCCACCAACCTTCACTTGAACTCCTTCAAAATGAAAAGAGGATTAGCCGAGGTAAATCCCAAGGAACGGTTTTTCCAGTTGTGCAGTTTCATGAACTGTGCCAATAGTTGAAGAAAGGATATATATTTTTGAGCCCGGGCACTAACGCCATGTATCTCGCAGCACACGGCTATTCACGGCACAGCATCTTGAATAACATGGAACAGAACACCGAGCTACAGCAACCACTTTTGTTCATTTTCAAAAAAGGAAAAGCTATTTCCGCTAGAGGTAGCACTTAGCATCAGAAAGGATGGTTTACAGAGGTACTATGTCATTTCTGAATGCTGCTTCCGCTCTGGGGATAGCCGAGCCACCCGAGTAAACTGAATATGCCAATCTGCTCACTGGTGACATTTTAGGTCGACATGGGAGTTTTCATGTAGACATTCCCTGTCACAGAATGTCTAGCATAGCAGCTGCAACAATGGAGGGGTAAATTCACTTAGCCAAATGCCTGGGACCCATTAGGACAAGGATCCTCTGGACCCCTGGGCCAGCTCCTTTGAATGTTCCCTTAGCAAAATCTCACAGGAGTCTAGGAGAAACAATTTCTGCGTGGGTACCACAATCAGATCCACAGACTTTGGCGAGTTGGAAGGGACCTTAAGACCTTAAAGATTTGGGACCTTAGTTCCAAATCCCCAACGTTCTAGATGATAAAACCAACATCTAGAAAGTGGCATGCTATCCAAGCTCACGCCTCAAGCCACAACCCAAGACCCCTGGCTCCCTTCTCTCCTGACCTTAGAAAAAGGCAGTGAGAATCGGTGTAAGAGAAACCCAAGAAGTTTTCCACTTTCTTTTTCTTCTGGTAAAAAACCTCCTTTACCAATCCAAACCTAAGGATGACCAAGAAGACATACTTAACAGTCAAGTAAAAATCAGTCACTGAGCTCTGATCTGGTATCTTTGGTACACACTGGGTATGCTCCGTCCCCAAATCTGAGCTTTACTTCCGCGGAGAGCGGCAAGGCCATCCTTCCACTTCTCAGAGACACAAAAGCTGTTGTACAATTTCTACTTGGCACCCACCTAAGCAAGTGCACACGGGAAATTGTACTGCACTCCACCCATGTGACTCGGGCCTAGGTAATGAGCCGACTGAAGCAAGAAAAGCCGGTGACCCTGTGTGGGGTGACCCACCGGCAACCATGGGTAGGGGTCTGTGTGCTTCCGACAGGGCTGGAGTTTAGAACGTTCTGCCCGGGAGGAAGGTGCGGGTATTTATTCCTGCTGAGCCAAGCTTTGGGATTTTAAAGAACGCCATCAGTAGAGGTTTAAGATTTTTAGGTACACACATTCTAATGATGATGATAACCCGTGTGAAGGTCTGTTCCCTGATATGATAGGATTCTTAACCATTTCTTAAAACAGGAAATCTATTCAATATATAGGATGCTGAACTACAGGGAAAGGACCAGTACCATTTTCCTATTAGTAGATTATAAACAAGGCTCGTTGTCCCCGGTTAACCCTGACAGCCGGTGCAAATAGAAAAACCCAGCCCATTTCACCCAGCCGAGGGGCAGTGGGCTCATTTCTGTGCCTCGGGCATTGCTGCTGGTTCCCAGGGAGCTCACAGAGACAAGGCCTACATCTTCCCCACCTAACAGTCACCCTGCACCCCTCCTCTGATGTTCCCGCACAGGCCTATCTTTCAGGCCATCACTAGAGCTCATTTGCCGCTGGGAATTGCAAAGAGGGTTTGACACTGTGAGGAGAATCTGAAAAGAAGAGGAGATCTTAGAGAGAGACAGGTCAGGACTTAGAGGAGGAGGAGGCACAAAAGAAAGGTTTCCAGGAATTTCTGTAGAACAGTTTTCCTTCCTTTTCTTCCTCCCTTGGTCCATCTAAATATAGTCTGTTTCCTGACGATCAGAAAATGGCCAAGTCTGAAGTCAGCTAATGATACAGCAAGCGCCAACAATGTCACTCCCCTCCGCGGCCGCTGTCTTTCATCCCCGCCTACCCCGACATGCAGGCAAGTGAACAGGCCCAGGTGTTTCTTCTGGGTTAGTCTGGATTCGAACACCACGCCGGGGTGAGAGGAGGATAGACACTGCAAAGGGGCTCTGGCATCTGGGTTTGAATTCCCACCAGCCACCCACTCGCTGGTGGGAAGTAGCTTGGGAAAGCTACTTAACCAGCTAGCACCTAGTGTCCTGAGTGCACAGTGGGGGTGACAAGCACAGGGTGGTTGGGTGAACCAGAGGAGTAACACGCACCGAAACCTTGGAACAGGCTTTGTACGTTTGTACAGTTAAAAATGCGAGCTTCATTCATTTTGAATACTATGCACTATGGCGGTAATTAAGGTGAGCTGCCACCAGCATCCCAGGGGCACCTGCTCACTGGCTTTATTTCCAACCTGTCTACGTATTGTCTTCAAATAGGCAGGCTTTGCTTTCTTAAGGGTCTTTGTTGAAGCGGTAAGGAAGTGCTGACGGGGCTAACGGGCCTGCGCTCTCCCTCACCAGCTTCCAGCGGCAGCTGGGCTGCGAGTTCTCCCCTTTGCTTCTGCCTGGCCCGGCCTGAGGACCGATTTCTCACAGAAGGTTTAACTGATTCTGAGGAAAGTGTGAGGAAAATGACATGTGAGGAAAATGATGTGTGTAGTATCATGTCCTCTGGAGAGGACAGGAGAAGTCCCGTTACTCCGGGGCTGGCCTGGCAACAAAGCAGGTTGTCCTACCTCAGTGAACGTGACCATCCTTAAATAAGCGTGTCCCAGCCATTGGCTTTGCCTTCTCCTCTCTGGGTGTCCACAGAGTTGGGAGCCTGCCTTCCACAACAGACTCCTTCGGAGGCTTGGAAGGGGGTTCTGGACTCTTTGCCTGGGGCTGTTTCCCTGCAAGGTCGGCTGCACAGCTGCTGCTTGGTCCCCCCTTGCGATCCCTGCTTGGGGCACACTGGATTTGTGGCTTTATCATACTCCAGGCCTGCCACTGCAGTCGCTTCCTCAGAAGGGTACCCTGCCCCTGTTCCTCCCTCAACCATCCCATGGCCTCGAACATGCTATAAACATGGAGTGCTCTATTTGAAAAAACAGATGCTCCCTTTCAAACATTCAAACAGCTATAAGCAGAAATGGAAATCATAGGATAGATGAAATGGATTTTTTAAGGTGATTTCTCCACAATTTCCCATTCCCTTTTCCCCTCCACCTTCTCTCTAGGTCCAGCTCTATCTACCGACAATGGCAGACCCCCTACTAGCAATTCCCTAGTGCAAAGGCGCTCCAATCCACCCCACGGCAGTAGACCGTCTAGTAAACATAGGGTGTCTGTCTCCAAACACTGTGCCAAGAGACGCCTCACAGCCAACCTCTTCCACATTTCTGCCCCTAAGCTCCTCACGTACAGAATTTGGCAAATACCGTCCATCCTCCCGCCCCAGCTAAGAGGGTTAGTGGAGACCAAGGCTGTTGGATTTTCATGATAATTATCTCCATCAGAAAAGGACTCCTCCTCACAGACTTCAATCGGAAGTGAGGCTTCAGGAGACACAAGTCTTGGGAGAGCAGAGCTTAAATCCTGCACCCTTCTTTCCCCCGTGCCACAGGGATCACTAAGACCTCGGTTCCATGACCTACCTTGATGGTCTTCACTAGGTTGGCAGTGCTGTTGGCGACCTCCTTGGCTGACTGGACAAAGTGCCTCTTGGCCACTGGGTTGGCTGTCTTGGATGATGCGATGCGGCAGGCGTTGCACAGGGCCGAGGTGTGTTTGGCGACGATCGTGGCCGCCGACAGAACCTACAAGGCATGGAGCTGTGTTGAGGCACGCATGCTTAGTGCAGCAGGGTCCAGGTTGAGGACTCCACCTCCGTCCTGAGCCCTGGATCCCTCTTCAGCCCACCTATCCAGGGCCCATGTGATTAGGCCATGTGTATCTAGCTCTGCTACCCCAAAGCCACACCAGGAAAGCAGGGGGCAGGAATGGTTCAGCAAGAGAGAATAAACAGAAGGAAAGGAGGTGCTCCTGGAGTAGCGGGACGGAGCTGAGCTCCAGAGAGCCTGAAGGGAGAGGCAGCGGCCCTGCTTCAGGACCCCCACCGGGAGGCATTCACTCCAGGGTCTAGGCCAGCACTGCCTGACCCAAGGATGGTGTGAATGACATGTGAAATTTTAGATTTGCTAGTAGCCACACTAAAGTAAGTAGAGAAACAAGAGAAATAAATTTAAGTAACTTAAGATTATTTAACTCGATATATCGAAAATATTTCATTCTACCAGGTAATCAGCTTCAGAATACTGAGATTTTACTATCTTTTCTAATCACACCAAGTCTTCAAACTCTAGGGTGTATTTTACACAATTCGGACTGGCTACATTTTAAATGCTCAGTGGCCACACACAGCTCATGGCCACCACCCTGGAGTCCACGTCTAGAGGAGGAAAAGAGACATCAAGGTGCAACAGCTCCTTGCTCATCCACAGGGAGACTGGGCGCCCGAGTCGGGGGTCTGGGTCAGGCATCTCCTGGGCCCCACCCCTACTCCGCCACTCTCTTGAATTCCCCCAATCCACTTTATTGAGGCTGGTAACACCCCCTTGCCCTTAACTGGACAGGTAGGAACGTCAGTCAGGTCCCCTGATGTCTTCCATGCCCGTTCTCAGGATCCTGGGTAGGTCTGATAGTCCCTGTGTTGCCTCCCTAACTTGGGTCCCCCTCCTGCTGGAAGAATATCGGGCTTGGGGTTCACGGTGGATGTGGCACTCACAGGCTACCTCTGGGAGCTCTCTGGGCCGGTTCCCGTTCCTTCTAGCATACCCTGCTTGAGTAAGTCACTGGGACGTCATGCCTTTCAGAAATGGAGTGTCACACATACTGTCTAGTCCTGAAATGCCTCTGTGGGTCTTTCTGGCACTTTGGATCTGCCCAGACTCTGAGGCCTGGCTTGGGGCCTCCATCTCTGTGCAGTGAACCTTGACAGCCCTATACAGAGCTCATCACATGTTCCTCTGTGCATCTCGGGTGCTGTCATCATAGCCCGACCACCCCATCTTCCCAAGCTTTATCCAACGAAGGAAGAGCCAGGGCATAGAGGGGATCAGGTTTAACTTTAACTTGGCCCTTAGTGCTGAGCACAGAACAAGCCCTCCACCTACGTCCTCTGACCTGAATGAAATCATGAGATTCCTGGTGAGTCTCCCGGCGATGACTTCATCCTACTGCCCACCACTCTCATTTCAAAGCACTGACACATTGCCACGCTCACCACATTTTGCAATATCCCCCCTCAAGCTGTTATCCATAGGGCTTCATTTAGCTGGCTTTGCAAGATTGGGAAGAATGGTATTCTTCCCTAATTCCTCATAGTCTCCCACAACCCCCTATGGGAGTCGAAGCACTCACAGACCTCACACCCTCGCCCCGTGGTTACCTGTGACGGGCTGCTGCCGGGGTCCACCAGGTTCTGGCAGGCCATCTGGATAGCCTGGTTAGCCCTGGCAAACTGGATAGGGTCCACGAGGCCCTGGTGGCCCGCCTGGCTATTTGGATCAGAGATGCCCACCAGGTATGCAGCCTGGAAAGGGAAGAGGAAAGCGCAGTTCAGACTCTCCGTGCTCCCAGATGAGCCTGTTGGGAATGACGGCCCAGCAGTGTGCAGGCCGTATTCTCAGGAGCTCCCTGGTGTAGGTTGGTCAGGGCTGTTTCACCGGTAAGGATTTAAAGACAGACAGGCTGATTGTGGCAGAGTCCCCCACAGGCTTCTGGGAACAAAATCTCCCTGTTCTGAAGAAAGTCTCAAGAAGCTTTCCCGTGGGGCCTGAACAGGGATGGATACAGCCCTGTGTGCTCTGACAGCCTTCTTAGAACCATGAAGGTACCCAGCTCAGTGAGAGGCTGACTCTTTGGCTGGCAGATGGGAGAGGCAGAAAAAAGGGGGTGGTGACCAAAGGCATGGAGCCGGTGGGTCGGTCAACCTGGGAGCCTGCTATGCATGGAAGTTTCTCATCTCATAGCCAACCACATCCTTATTGTAGGATGTGGTAAGGAGTAAGGAGAAGGAGTAAAATGGCTCAGGAAAAAAACAAAACAAAACAAAACAAAACAACTCCAGCACTATTTGGTTTCTAAGAGGACAAGAGGTTCTAAGAGAAGGTCTTCTCTTTTAACCATCTGGATAGTCAAATCACAGGGAGAAAATGAAATTGTGAAGGGGAATTTTAATCTTAAGTCATTTCCCATGAGATTTGAGGGATGAGATAAAGATAATTTCATCCCCCAAACTAGGGATGTTTCCCTTCAGCTCATTAAAATTTTCCAGCCTCAAGGTAACTGTCAAATGACAAATCCTTCAAGGTAAATGCTGATAATTTTTGAATTATCAGTTCCATGAGCCCAATAATTACTACAGATGCACAGGACAGTAGAAGCAAAGCAAGGAACATGCCCAATCATGTCTCTGCAGGATGGTTTCCAATTTTTTCTCCCTCTGATCCTAAAAAGAGCATGACTAAGATTTTTGCAGTTTTAAAGCCTCAAGAAGAATGTCAATTATGTAATACTCATTTTTTCCCCCTGAAAACAACTCCTCCCTAAAAGTGGTCTTAAAAAAAAAAAAAAAAAAAGCCAAACCAAAAAACCCCACCCCAATCTTACCTCTGAACACTTAATGCTGGGCCTGCAGTGTTCAGTGTCTCACTACGCTCACCAGGCTGCTCTGCTCCTAGAGGGTTACTGGCTGGTGCTACGTCGAAATGGCCCAGCCAACACAGGAACCCCCACCTTTAACATGGTTTCTATGATGGTGGTTGGGGAAAGGGCTGCCAGTGGAGCTACCCCATGCATCCTCCCCACGGGTCCTCCAGGTATCCTCATTGGCACATAGGACAGAGGCACAGGACCAGGCCTTAAGGCTGGAAGGCCTGCATTAGGGGGCCTGGGTGCCAGTCCCTTACCTGGGCTGCAGCCTCTGTCAGCCCACAGAGGGCCTTGGATGCAATCCCCACACACTCTCCAAAGGCAGGGAGGTCCCCGGTCTTGGCATTCTGTGAGATCCCTGCCATCGACTCGCCCAGGACCTGTAAAACCATGAACCAGTGACATTCATGAACCAGCATTTCTTCAAAGGGCGCTACATTTCTAACTTCAACATTCAAGGCCACTTAACTTACACTATTTGCCATTATTTTTCTTTATTTGCATTAAGAGGAGATTTAAGAAAACTTTATCATTTCTATTCCATAGAGAGAAACGAATAATGAAACAATGAACCTTTCATCTAAAAGTTATCTATATCTTGAGATGCCTCGATGGCTCGGTTGGTTAAGCATCTGACTCTTGATTTCGGCTCAGGGTGGGGAGATCCAGCCCTGTATCGGATGCCCTCCACCCCCAGCATGGAGCCTGCTTGGAATTTTCTCCCTCTCTCTCTCCCTGCCCCGCCCACTTTAGCCCTCCTCCCCACCCTGCACTGCCCTGCTTGATCTCTTTTTCTTAAAAAAAAGAGAAAAATGTTATCCAGATCTCGAAGAGATACAGTTCATCTATACAGACCAATAAGGTAAAACCTATAAAGGGCATCCCACAGGTGAATGGTTTCAAGTGAGACCTGTCAATTTCCAGAATATAAAAATCAGGTATATACACTGAACCGCAGACAGTCACACCCCAGAAGACAGAAGACACAGCCTCGCTGATATTATTCATTTACTTATTGGCAGTAAAATGTAAATATGTCTTTATTAAAAAGTTTGTGTATACATAGATAGATAGATAGATAGATAGGTGATCTGAACACTATTTCCTGAATTTTGTAAGCCTTTCCCCGTATTTTGAAAATCACCGATGTTTTCGCAGAAAACATCACCGAAAATTTTCTCCAGATGTCTTTAAAATAACAGCCAAAAGGGACTTTAATATTTAGAACCCAACCCAAAGAGGTTGAGCACTCTACACAAGGTCACAGAGAAGGTCACAAGGGCAGGGGCAGGACACCTGCCCCATAGCTGGTGTTCTGTCTTCTATGAGCCTCACCATGCCCCAAAAGGGCAGGTCCTGGTCCTACTTCCCAGGGTCACTGAGGATGGAATGGAAGATGCTGAACACAGCCCTTTAGAAAGACTATGGCATTGCCAATACAGAATTCTTCATCAATACACCATCTTGGATGGGGAAAAAAATTCCCTAAAACTGCTTAGCTATACAGCACAGTCCAGAGCACATGAAGACTTGCAAACCAGAGAAGCTAGAAGGTATCTCTACACACAGTACTGTCCTTTCTATCACTCTCCCTCCCCCTTTAAGAAGGAAGAGTTTCTGTGGATCTAAGTGTCTAAGACTCACGCACCCTTCCCTTAGGGAATCCAGAGTTCGATCAACTGTGCTGGACAGAGGAAATTCTAGTCTTAGCTCCGTGCAAGGCATGCCCCTCCCAACATCACCAACATAGCTGTGTCCCCAAAGCTGACGTCAGAGTGATGTGGACAAACACGGACTTGTGCTCCAAGGACAGACTTGGTAACTGGCGACTGCTCCTTATCCGCTCATCTCCCTTATATTTCGCTCTAATCCAGTTTGGAAGCAACCTCAACAACTTTGATATTGCCATTGTTGGTTCGTGCTTCTCCACTTTAAAAAAAATCATTATTGTTCCATTAAGAAACCTTTTTAGCCTCCCCACCCCCAACTGCTACCCACATCAAAGTAAATAAGAAGAAACAAGATTTTGCTGAGTTAGTTAAGATGTGGAAGGGGGTGGAGGCAGAAACCATTGCATTTAGATCTTCCTACTCCTCCAACCTCCCAAAAGAACATCCCATTTTTCAATTCCCTTGAGAATGATGTCATAAATGGATGGTCGGAAGAACACGCAAGGCAGGGGATCTCATGAAAGCCAAGGTCACTGACAGGCTTTCCCTTGCAATTCAGTCCTAAGTAAAAGAAATCCAAGATTTGATTCACAGTAAGACCCATCTACGATGTAGTATAAGCAGTGTATCTCAAAGTGTTCCTTCTGGACTGCATCAGCAGGAACCTGGGGACCTGTCAGAAGTGTACAATCTCAGCCCCACCTCTGATCTACTGAATCAGAAACTCAGGGGTAAGGTCCAGCCATCTGTGTTTCACAAGACCCCTAAGTGATTCTGATGCATGGTCAAGTTTGAGGAGCACCTGTGCAAAGGGCTCTACCATCAAGCTTTGTAATATATGCAACCACACAGAGAGGCCACAGGCAGTTGACAAAGAACATGTTTAGACTGTACCCCACAATGAGGAGGAGTGTTACCAACACAGACAGGCTTACCTTGGAGTTTTCCATCACACTCTCAATGCAGTCAAAGTAAGAGAGGTCACTCACGGGTTCATTAGGATTGTCCAACATCCCCTTGACTGTCTACAGAAGGAAAACACAACTTAAAAAGCAAGCAAGTATTACAGAACAAGAGAAATTTCTATGTAAAATACCAACTGTTGACTTCCCCTTTGCATATAGGATTCTGGGCATGATCACTCATTTATTCACATTCTTGAGAGGAATTTAGGTGGTTTTAAATGTGACTCCAGATTTCTTGCTAGCAACATAACACTGATGGTAGGGAAGATGTCTCAGGTTAGCTTGGATGGAGAGGAGAGTCCTGTTCACAGATCTGAAGGAGAAACATGGTATCCACAAAAGGGAGAGATTTTTTTTTTCTTAAGAAAAATCTAAAAGCGAATTCAAGGCAGTGGTCAATTAGCACGAGTTCTCAGGAACTCAAAGGAGCTGACATTTCAAGGATGCATGAACTCATTTCTACCTGATGAGGAGAACTTTGTTTTCAATTCTGGAGCCTTTTATCATATAGGCATGAAAGAAGGTCACTCCCAAAAACTTCCTACTTGGATGGTTCATTTGTTTTTAATTCAAAAAATATAGAAAATATTCACTCCTATGTAGGAATCCATCAAGGAGAAGGGCACGGGGCTTGCTCCCTTTGTCTCCAGTCCATTGAAAATCACCTCTTTGCATGTTGTAATAATTTCTGACAGTCACATATGAGGGAATTTTCCAGGGGAGCCAAGTCTGGGATAGAGCCATCCAACCTCTTTCCCCGTGGTTGAGAATGTACATTCGGACCCAACAGCCTTTGGGGGCACAGCCAACAAAAAAGACACATCCATTGGAGTTACCAAGGATTGGGGGTAGGGGGGGGTCATGGTGGGAAGTGCTGAGTTACTGAGATCCCAGGAAAGAGGGCAGCATGAAGGAGTTCATTTCACTGAAGAACATCCCCCCACTCTTCACACCATCAAAATTGTTTTGGTAACAGCAGTCCTGAAACAGTCATAATTTTGGCAACCAAGCATACTGTCAAAGGACAGAGTGTTTGTATCTGGGCCGATCCAATTCAGACCAAAAGCCTACATATCGTGTTTGCGAATGTGAACAGAGTGGGATAGGACGGTAATTAACCCAACATAGGAAACAGGCTCCACTGTTTTCGGGGTGCTTTAGTCCTCAGGTAACAAGCTTCTTCTCACCTCCAGCTGTGCTCACTGGCCAACTGCCACCGGCAGACTGGGCCTTAATCAAACCCTTCAGAAGCTGCAATCAGACCCCCTCTGGCAGGGAGGGTATTCCTGTGCTAATCATCCAGAAAACTAAAGGTACTTTGGGTTCAACAAACCCATATCCACTGAGAGATCTAG
>PISX010009978.1:0-72745 GCA_004024625.1 Mellivora capensis | reverse complement strand
GAGATGGAGAGGAGAAGGGAGTTGAGGGAAATTGAAGGGGGAGGTGAACCATGAGAGACTATGGACTCTGAAAAACAAACTGAGGGGTTTTGAAGGGGCGGGGGGTGGGAGGTTGGGGGAGCCAGGTGGAGGGTATTATGGAGGGCACGCATTGCATGGAGCACTGGGTATGGTGCAAAAACTATGAATTCTGTTACGCTGAAAAGAAATTTAAAAAGAAAAATTTAAAAAAATTAAAAAAAAAAAAAAGCTTCCTGGACAAACAAAACCTGAAAGAATTTGCAAATACCAACCCAACCCTACAGCAAATAATGAAAGGGGTCCTCTAAGCCAAAAGAGAGCCTAAAAGTAACACAGACCAGAAAGGAAAAGAGACAATATACAATAACAGTCACCTTACAATGGCACTAAATTCATATCTTTCAATAGTTACCCTGAATGTAAATGGGCTAAATGACCCAATCAAAAGACACAGGGATTCGGAATGGATAAAAAAACAAGACCCACCAATATGCTGTCTGCAAGAAACTCATTTAGACACAAAGACACCTCCAGATTTAAAGTGAGTGGGTGGAAAACAATTTGCCATGCTAATGGACATCAAAAGGAAACTGGGGTGGCAATCCTTACATCAGACTTTTTAAACCAAAGACTATAGTTAGAGATGAGGAAGGACAATATATCATACTTAAAGGATATATCCAACAAGAAGATCTAACAATTTTAAATATCTATGCCCCTAATATGGGAGCAGCCAATTAATAACAACATCAAAGAAACACATCGAGGGGTGCCTGGGTGGCTCAGTGGGTTAAGCCTCTGCCTTCGGCTCAGGTCATGATCTCAGGGTCCTGGGATCGAGCCCCGCATTGGGCTCTCTGCTCAGCAGGGAGCCTGCTTCCCATCTCTCTCTCTGCCTACTTGTGATCTCTCTCTATCACATAAATAAATAAAAAATCTTAAAAAAAAAAAAAGAAACACATCGACAATAATACAATAATAGTACGGGTCTTTAACACCCCCTTCACTGAAATGGACTGATTATCTAAATAAAAGATCAACAAGGACATGAAGGCTTTAAATGACACACTGAACCAGATGGACATCACAGATATATTCAGAACATTTCATCCCAAAACAACAGAATACACATTCTTCTCTAGTGCACATGGAACAGTCTGCAGAATAGATCACATCTTGGGTCACAAATCAGGTCTCAACTGGTACCAAAGACTAGGATCATTCCCTGCATATTTTCGAACCACAGTGCTTTGAAACTAGAACTCAACCACAAGAGGAAAGTTGGAAAAAACTCAAATACATGGAAGCTAAAGAGCATCCTACTGAAGAATGAATGAGTCAACCAGGAAATTAAAGAATTATTCTGCCATTGCTCATGGAAACAAATGAAAATGGAAAACACAACTGTTCAAAATCATTGGAATACAGAAAAGGCACTCCTGAGAGGAAAGTATACAGCAATACAAGCCTTTCTCAAGAAACAAAAAAGGTCTCAAATAATTGATCTAATGCTACACCTCAAGAATCTGGAGAAAGAACAGCAAGTAAAGCCTAAATCCAGCAGGAGAAGAGAAATTATTAAGATCAGAGAAGAAATCAATGAAATAGAAACCAAAAGAACAGCATAACAGATCAATGGAAGTAGGAGTTGGTTCTTTGAAAGAATTAGTAAGACTAATAAACCCCTGACCAGGGACGCCTGGGTGGCTCAGGTGGTTAAGCAGCTGCCTTCCGCTCAGGTCATGATCCCGGCATCCTGGGATCGAGTCCCACATCGGGCTCCTTGCTCGGCAGGGAGCCTGCTTCTCCCTCTGCCTCTGCCTGCCACTCTGTCTGCCTGTGCTCGCTCTCTCTCCCTCTCTCTCTGACAAATAGATAAATAAAATCTTTAAAAAAAAAAAAAAAACAACCCTGACCAGACTTATCGAAAAGAAAAGAGAAAGGACCCAAATTAATAAAATCATGAACGAAAGAGGAGATCACAACCAATACCAAAGAAATACAAAAAATTATAAGAACATATTGTGAGCAATTATACGCCAGCAAATTTGACAATCTGGAAGAAATGGATACATTCCTAGAGACATATAAACTACCAAAACTGAACCAGAAAGAAATAGAAAACCTGAACAGACCCATAACCGGTAAGGAGATTGAAGCCGTAATTAAAAATGTCCCAACAAACAAAAGCCCAGGGCCAGATGGCTTCCCAGGGGAATTCTACCAAACATTTAAAGAAGAATTAATACCTATTCTCCTGAAACTGTTCCAAAAAATAGAGATGAAGGAAAACTTCCAAACTCATTTTATAAGGCCACCATCACCTTGATCCCAAAACCAGACAAAGAACCCATCTAAAAGGAGAATTACAGACCAATATTCCCGATGAACATGGATGCAAAAATTCTCACCAAAATACTAACCAATAGGATCGAACCAACAGTACATTAAAAGGATTATTTACCACAACCAAGTGGGATTTATTCCTGGGCTGCAAGGTTGGTTCAACATCCGCAAATCAATGTGAGACAATACATTAATAAAAGAAAGAACAAGAACCATATTATACTCTCAATGGATACAGAAAAAGCATTTGACAAACTATAGTATCCTTTCTTGATTAAAACTCTTCATAGTGTAGGGATAGAGGGTATATACCACACTATCATAAAAGCCATCTACAGAAAAACCCATAGTGAATATCATTCTCAATGGGGGAAAAACTGAGAGCTTTTCCCCTAAGGTCAGAACACAGCAGGGATGTCCACTATCACCACTGCTATCAACATAGTACTCGAAGTCCTAGCAACAGCAACCAGACAACAAAAAGAAATAAAAGGCATCTGAATCAGCAAAGAAGTCAAACTTTCACTCTTTGCAAATGATAGAATACTTGATGTGGAAAACCCAAAAGACTCCACCCCCAAACTGCTAGAACTCATACAGAAATTCAGTAAAGTGGCAGGATATAAAATCAGTTGCCATGGCGCCTGGGTGGCTCAGTGGGTTAAAGCCTCTGCCTTCGGCTCAGGTCGTGATCCTAGGGTCCTGGGATCGAGCCCCATATCGGGCTCTCTGCTCAGCAGGGAGTCTGCTTCCCCCTCTCTCTCTCTGCCTGCTTGTGATCTCTGTCTGTCAAATAAATAAATAAAATATCAAAAAAAAAAATAAGTTGCATTTCTATATACCAGCACCAAGACAGAAGAAAGAGAAATTAAGGAGTCGATCCCATTTACAATTGCACTGAAAACCATAAGATACCTAGGATAAATCTAACCAAAGAGGCAAAGAAGCTGTACTCAGAAAACTATTAAGTACTCATGAAATAAATTGAGGAAGATACAAAGAAATGGAAAAATGTTCCACGCTCATGGATTGGAAGAACAAATATTGTGAAAATGTCTGTGCTACCTAGAGCAATCCACACATTTAATGCAATCCCTCTCAAAATACCATCAACTGGGACGCCTGGGTGGCTCAGTTGGTTAAGCAGCTGCCTTCGGCTCAGGTCATGATCCCAGTGTCCTGGGATCAAGTCCCGCATCGGGCTCCTTGCTTGGCAGGGAGCCTGCTTCTCCCTCTGCCTGCCACTCTGTCTGCCTGTGCTCGCTCTCACTCCTCTCTCTGACAAATAAAAAATAAAATTAAATTAAAAAATCTTAAAAAAAAATACCATCAACTTTTTTCACAGAAATGGAACAAATAATCCTAAAATTTGTATGGAACCAGAAAAGACCCCAAATAACAAGAGGAATGTTGAAAAAGAAATCCAAAGCTGGTGGCATCACAATTCTGGACTTCAAGCTCTATTACAAAACTGTAAACAACAAGACAGTATGGTACTGGCACAAAAACAGACACATAGATCAATGGAACAGAATAGAGTTCAGAAATGGACCCTCAACTCTATGGTCAGCTAATCTTTTACAAAACAGGAAAGAATGTCCAATGGACAAAAGACAGTCTCTTTAACAAATGGTGCTAGGAAAATTGGACAGCCACATGCAGAAGAATGAAACTGGACCATTTTCTTATACCATACTCAAAAATAGACTCAAAATGGATGAAAGACCTAAATGTGAGACAGAAACCCATCAAAATCCTTGAGAATACAGGCAGCAACCTCTTCGACCTCAGCTGCAGTGACTTTTTCCTAGAAACATCACCAAAGGCAAGAGAAGCAAGGGCAAAAAAATGAACTACTGGGAATTCATCAAGATCAAAACCTTTTGCACAGCAACAGAAACAGTCAACACCACCAAGAGACAACAGACAGAATGCGAGAAGATATTTGCAAATGACGTATCAGATAAAGGGCTAGTATCCAAAATCTATAAAGAACTGATCAAACTCAACAACCAAAGAACAAAGAATCCAATCAAGAAATGGGCAAAAGACATGAACAGACATTTCAGCAAAGAAGACACCCAAATGGCCAACAGATACATGAAAAAGTACTCAACATCACTCGGCATCCAGGAAATACAAATGAGATACCACCTCACCCCAGTCAGAATGGCTAAAACTAACAAGTCAGAAAATGACAGGGGTTGGTGAAGATGTGGAGAAAGGGGAACCCTCCTACACTGTTGGTGGGAAGGCAAGCTGGTGCAGCCACTCTGAAAACAGTATGGAGGTTCCTCAAAAAGTTGAAAATAGACTACCCTATGACCCAGCAATTGCACTACTGCATATTTACCCCAAAAATACAAATGTGGTGATCCGAAGGGGTATGCACCCCAGTGTTTATAACAGCAACGTCCACAATAGTCTAACTATGAAAAAAGCCTAGATGTCCCTCAACAGATGAATGGATGAAGAAGATGTGGTATGTGTGTGTGTGTGTATATATATACACACACATATATATACACACACACACATACCACATCTTCTTCATCCATTGTGTGTGTGTATATATATATGTGTGTGTATATATATACACACACACAATGGAATAAAATGAAGCCATTAAAAAATCTGTAATCTTGCAATTTGCAACAACGTGGATGGAACTAGAGGATATTATGATAAGCAAAATAAGTCAATCAGAGAAAGACAATTATTATATGATCTCACTGATACGAGGAATTTGAGAAACAAGACAGAGGATCATGGGGGAAGGGATGGAAAAATGAAATAAAACAAAACCAGAGAGGGAGACAAACCATAAGCGACTCTTAATCTCAGGAAATAAACTAATGGTTGCTGGAATGGAGGGAGGGGTGGGAGGGATAGGGTGGCTGGGTGATGGACATTGGAGAGGGTATGTGCTATGGTGAGCGCTGTGCATTGTTTTAAGACCGATGAATCACAGACCTGTACCACTGAAACACATAGTACATTATGTGCTAATTTAAAAAAAATTAAAAAAATCATTCATCCTGAATCTTTAAGGTTATTTGAATAAAAGTTATGACTGCTTAAAAAAACAGATTTACATTTTTTAAAATATCCTTTTATCTTCAGATATTATATACCACAAAATCCTACTGGTTGTTAAATATGAGACCTTACATGTAAATAACAGTGTTAGCAGTTTATCTAAAAGAAATACAGTAGGAACATAAGAGTAAATGTAAATTAATTTACCAGGAATTATAAATCAAGGCATTATGGCCAACCAAATAAAAACAAAACAAAACAAAACAAAAAACACTTCAAACTAGTTGACAGAAATATCAATCATGAAAAAGATTAAAACATGGAATTATTATCACCTCATAACAGAGTAAATTCCTGGATAATAAAATCAATGCCACAGCAACATTTAAAAGTAATGGCTTCTGGGGCACCTGGGTGACTCAGTTGGACAAGCAACTGCCTTCAGCTTGCGTCATGATCTCAGGGTCCTAGCATCGAGCCCCACATCGGGCTCCCTGCTCCTGGGGGAGCCTGCTTCTCCCTCTCCCTCTGTCTGCCACTCCCCTGCTTATGCTCTCCCTCTCTGTCAAATAAATAAATAAAATGTATTTTAAAAAAAGTAATGGCTTCCATAGCTATTCGAACCAAACAATTAAGGTTGGCGTTACAGGACACTAATATACTAGGTTTATTTCTTATTGGAATAAAGAAGAAATTGCACTGATGGATTTTCACGTTTGGGTATCCATATTTTCCATCCTCCTTGTCCTCTACATACACAAATATGACAGACAGTGTTTCACAAACACAAAATAACAACACTAACATCATCAATGATGCAGTGCATGGAGGGCTCAACTGAGACTTGTCATCCATAATAACAACGAGTTTATAAAGCAAGATGCCTAGTTCCAACTGCAGCAATTAGTACTACAGAATATGCACTATTTTAAAAAAATCATGAGTCTGATACCCTCAACATATGCTCTGATCCAAAAACATACCTTAACCAAACTAGGGGGGGAAGTTCACATATTTCATATGAGTCTTAAATTCAATATTTTAGTGACTATAATTAGCTCTCTTTTGGCTCCTACAGTTCTCATGAATTAAATTAAGTCAAAAGCTGTAAAGTAATGCAGACCTTATTGTTTGTAGAGACTGTGAGTCATCAGGGGAAGAAGTCCAAAAAGGCTAAATTTCCACTGAACTCCAAATCAGAGGTTTGAAAGCTAGAGAGATAAAGACATTAGCTGTAGTCTTATGAAACATTCAAGGCTGCTTTCATTTGATTAGGAATTTGCTACAGGCTCTTTGTGACAAATATAATAACGACACTTTAAATATTTTAAGCTTTGAAGAAAGATCCAGAAACAGATTAGCCATGAAGGATTGCATTTAGACTTGGAAGCTAACGAGTAATGTGTTTATATACATTCAAAAACTTACTAAATAAATAAATAGACTTGGAAGCTAACGAGTAATGTGTTTATATACATTCAAAAACTTACTAAATAAATAAATAAATAAATAAGAGCTATTGTGGCTGCAATCTTTACTGGCTATTGGTTAAGGAAATTTGCCCTGATTTGAAATACTAATTACAACAACCTGTTGCCTTACATCACCATTTCCCAAACTATTCTAGAAAACACTCATGTTTCATGAAATGTTTATGGGGGGGTAGGTGTAACACTGTGGAGAGAGAAAAAAGAAAAACTGCTCTATTATTTTTGTTCTAAAATTTTTAATAGAGAAAAAAATACTAAGCAATTCTGGCATAGTTATTAGATAAGCTGTCCTTAATAGTATGCCATGCCCCAGAAAGTCAGGAAGTCTACAAGATACCACTTGAAGACAAATGTATTGATGTTAAAGTGATCCATAAACATGGTACTATTATGTTTTAGGCTATTTAATGAGAAATGATTTATGCTATGATTTTTGCCTAATAATTTTCACACAGTTTAACTTTTTATCAAATAAACATATGGATCAAATTTAACAACTTCTTCCAGCCATGACATTATACATGTAAGATGAACTTTTTCTATAATCTATTTAATACTAGCTTGTATTTATTTTTCTACAATGTTATGTCAATAATTATAATTTTTAAAGTTCCCAATAATTATAATTTTAAAGCAGGGTTCATGAGTTCAAAATATCATTTTAGTTAAACATAGGTATAACAGTATATCCTTCAATTTTCAAGATAATAAATTCTAATGTACCTATCTTCAAATTTTTTAATTACTTATGAAGAACTCTGAGGGAAAAAGTAACTAGGGCGTAATTTGTTCCACTTAGTTTACATCCTTCAAAACTCAGTATGACTCCCATTTACCTTTTAAAGTTAAGTAGCACATTAAAAAATGCAAGTTCATTACTGACGGATTAACACAACCTCCTTTATAGGGAAAAAGGCTTTACACCTAGCCTTTCTCTGAGAAGTCACAGGATACCAGTTGACAGGATGACACATATACAATATTTTAATAACTACAGCAAAAGTAAAAGATGTATAATCTGAGTTGTAATAAAGAATTTATTGCATATGTATGAGGTATAGACTTCACGCTGTATTTACTAAAAACAAACCAAAAAACTCCCCAAAAAACCCTGTGGCTTCCAAAAAAGAATATATTACTAGCCTAATCACAGCAACAAAACTTTTCTCCTTTAAGTGTTTTTCCATTTTTTATTTGTAAATTCTATTCATTCCTGCACTCCTATTTCTCAGTCTCTTTTAGCCGTCACAGATGTAAAAATAATAAAAATAATAAAACCCCTCATTTTGTTATTTATGGCAGCCTTTATAAACCAACAGAAGTGAAGAAATAAGAGCCTTAGTCGATCCCATCTTTTCTATTCCACACATAAAACTAAACACGGAAATGAAAATAAAATAGTCACTAAAAACTTTAGGTTTCCTTTCAACAACTAATCCATTTGCTGAAAAAGTTTGCTACATAAGTCAGTTTTAGAATTTAAAATTCTTTATATTGAATAAATTAACAGTCACATTTATTGTAAAGTATATATTCAAAAAGTACACAAAATATATTATGTATGGTCTAATGAATATTTATAAAGCAAATTTCCATTTTTTACTACCACCCAAGTACAGACACAGAAGCCAGGCTCACAGACACAGAAGTAATCACTCTTAAACATACCATAAGAACTTTAATGTGGCATGTGAATTACAAGGTAACTCACTGAGAATGAGAAGAAATAGTGCCACAGGTGTTGTAATATGGGAACTATTTAAAACATCTCTAAAATGCATTAATAGAGGGCCTTTTTTAACATATAGAACATTTTGTTAAACTTTCCTGTGAAAAAAATGCTAGTAATAACAATCTACTTAGAATACAAATTATAGAAGTGCCTGAATTAAATTTTGTGGAACATCACACAGGAGAGCTATAAAACACAGACTATTTGTTCCTAGCACTTCCAACATCTGGCAATGAGGAAGACCAATATTAACACTCAAGATGCAAAAAACACTACGTAATGGCCATTTCAACTCACTAGCATCTAAATATTTAAGTATAAATTACAAAATAACAGATCTCTGTGATCTTTGCTGGGCTCTAGCAAAAGTAAAAACTCGGGACACCTGGGTGGCTCAGTTGGTTAAGCGGCTGCCTTCGGCTCAGGTCATGATCCCAGCGTCCTGGGATCGAGTCCCACATCCGGCTCCTTGCTCGGCAGAGAGCCTGCTTCTCCCTCTGCCTCTGCCTGCCACTCTGTCTGCCTGTGCTCGCTCGCTCGCGCTCTCTCTCTCTCTGACAAATAAATAAAATCTTTAAAAAAAAAAAAAGTAAAAACTCACTTTCATCTCAAATAAGTACGCTCACATAGCAGGATTAGCAGGATTCTGGGTCTCTTACTTCTTGCACTAGATATTAGTGTATAGATAAAACCGTACCATGGAATGACACTAAACAACCGCAGTTATTAACACCTTCTGTTCTGAAGGTCTGGTTACAAAATCTAATACACACAGAATTAGCCAAAAACAAGGTTTTAAGGAGATAAATTTTAACAGCCCCCAAATAAACTTAACTTCTGCAGTTAAAATATTAAGTTGATATGATGTTAAACCTAAACTTCATTTTTTTCTTAGCAAAGCAAGGCATGCAGAGTTCAATGTAACATTTAAGTAAACAATTTCCAAATACTGCTAATAAGCAACATTTAAGAACCCTTTTTAAAGTACTCCTACTCTAAAATGTGGACATAGATAATGCAAAGCAAATATAATTCATTCATAATTTAAAACCTAGCCAAACAATTGCTTCTCTTGTACTATAGATCTCATTTTCCTCCTCCAATCCCACTAACACATCTGTCTTTAATCACCGTGAGCCTGGGAAATGTTATCCTTGTGGGCTGTGATGTGGTAAAGATCTGTATTAATATCCTTGGAGATCTGATGGACAGAAAAACACACAACCATATTAAACATCCAACGACTTCTGTTAAATACGCTGATGACAATGGAATAACAAAGAGTCACACGGAAGAATACCTCTGAATCTCTAGATACACTTTACACAAAAACAGATGTCCTTAAATCTCTAACACTGCAATAGCTGAGAAAATGATCTAGCAATTTGATGGAATATTATATAACCATTAAGATTAAAGATGATAAAGCTATGTAACACAATTTTGTAATATATACTAAAACATTTTAAATATACTTCTGTATCTAGATATAATTATAAAATACTAGATATAAGTGCAAAGACTTAAGAAAATAAGAAATGAATATTTGGTACAGTTACAGGGACTCCTCCAACCATCTGTACTTTTACAAAGTAAATAAAAATCAGAAGGCCAAAAACGCAATGCCTCCTCTCTCTAAAGAACTATAAAACTATCATCATCCCTTGGTAATCATCTCATATTTATGGTCTACACTGAACACACCAAAACTTGCTATATATTACCCTTCTGGGCAAGGTCACCTGACAAAAGGGAAACAAGATCCTGTCTGAGTAGTTTCATTAAGAAGAGAGAGAAAAAATGACTACTTTACCTCATACCAAGGTGACAGAGGTATTTTAAACAAAGACATGTTCTACTGCCGTTGCCAAGTGTCAAATTTAACATTACTTTTTAATAATTTAATAATTACTTTTTAACAAAATTAACAACTGTATCCAATTAAAACCCAGAAAACTATAAAATGCAAACAGACCATGTATAAATTATAATTTAAGACAAAGAGGATATTAATTTGGTCAACTTTGCATCAAAAATTCTATCTCTGTAAGACTAAGAGATACAGAGATTCAAGGATATTCTGATACAGACACAGCTGCCTATTATTTTATGCCTGCCACTGAACATCATATGGGTCAAAAGCTTGATAAAGGAACTCTGAAATTACTGGTCCTATCTCACAATGCAAAACTGTTTTAGATTCTATTAATATGATTATAAAAGTTACTCTTCACAGCTAACTCCTTGCAGTAATTAATAAGCTGACCCTAAAATTCAAATGGAAATGCAAAAGATCCACAATGGCCAAAACAAACTAGAAAAAGAACAAAGTTGGAGCACTCACACTTCCCAGCTTAAAATTTACTTCAAAGTTTAATCAAGATTGTGTGATAGTGGCATAAAGACAGACATACAGATCAATGGGCCAGATAAATGTTTATGGTCAACTAGTTTTTGAAAGAATGCCAAGAAAAGTCAATAGGGATATTAGAGTCTTTTTAACAAATAGTTCGGGGACAACCAGATACCCACAATACAAAATAATGAAATCACATCTCTACCTTGTATAATATATGAAAATTAACACAAAATGGATACTTATCTACAAAACAGTAAAAGCGGACCCCTAATTCATACCATATATGTAAATTAACTCAAAATGGGTCATGGACCTAAGTATACGAACTAAAACCATAAAATTCTTAGAAATAAACAAAGGAGTAAGTTTTCTTTTTTTTTTTTTTTTTTTAGGAGTAAGTCTTTCTGACCTTAGAATAGTTTCTTAGATATGACAACAAAAATAGAAAGAAAAAAATAAATTAGAATTTATTGAAATTGTAAATTTTTGTGCTTCAAAGTATACCATCAAGAAAATGAAAAGACAACCTATATAATAGGAGAAAGTATCTACAAATCAAATATCTGGTAAGGGACTTATGACTTAAAAGACACAACTCAGTAAAAAAATTTTTTTTAAAGAGCAAAGGAATTGAATGGATAATTCTCAAAAGAAGATATATAAATGGCCAATAGTCACATGAAGAGATGTTCAACATCATTAGTCATTAGAGAACTGCAAATCAAACCACAATGAGATACTTCACACCAACTAGAATGGCTAAAATCAAAAGGACACACATTAACAAGCAAGGATGTAGAGAAACTGGACTCCTTGTGCAATGCCAGTAAGACTGTAAAGGCAGCCACTTGGATTAATAGTTTGACAGTTCCTTAAAATATGAAATGACAAGTTAGCAAATTAACCTAGCAATTTCTAGGTATATATCAAAAGGAGTGAAAAAAAGGCCCACACAAAAACCTCTATATGAATGTTCACACCAATACTAATGATAATAGCCAAAAAGTGGAAACAACCCAAATATCCATCAACTGATGAATGGATAAAGAAGATGTGGCATACTTCTACAATGATTATTCAGCAATAAAAAGGTATAAAGTACTGACATATGCTAAAACACAAATGAACTTTGTAACATTGTGCTAAGTGAAAGTTAATGCATTTAACAGACTATTTGCAAAATATATTTCCTTTAACTACTTCTCCTCTACACTTTTTACGCTCAACCACCCAAATACTACGTCCTCTATAATATCTCCTCCATGACCCAAAATAAAACTCTTTTCCCCTTCCATGACCCACTAGACTCTATTAAACCATTTCTTCCACTCTGCCTAATTATTACAGTTACCTACGGACATGTTCAGGGCTCCCTGCTTTCTGATGATAAGACTGTCAATCAATTCTATCTTTAATAAAACAATGGCTTATATATAAGGGTGTTCAGTGTTCTTAAGGGATAAACATCATAATAATAAAAAAAGAACAAAAGCTTTAAGTCCGACTCTTGATCTTAACTCAGGTCTTGATCTCAGGATTGTGACTTCAAGCCCTGAGTGGGGCTCCACGCTGGGCAAGGAGCCTACTTAAAAAAAAAAAAAACAAAGAAAAAGAACATATTTTGTGCTGGAATTGAACTGAGCTCAAATCTAGATCCCCTAATACTTCGTTGGTTATTTCACTCAATATTTGTATAATGTTGACCAAGTTACTTAAGTTCTCTGTAAATCTATTTTCCTCTCTAAATTGAATGTTGCTATCTACACTTCACAAAAGTGTTTGAGGATTAAATTCGGTATTACATTCCTTTTCAGACATATGTCTTCAATAAATGCAATTTGCTTTATTCTTCTTTTCCTCAAAAGTAGCTGAACATATTTCTTTTGGTCTGCGAAAAAAATGTAGTAGATAAAGGATATACCCAGGGAAAAAAATGATCCCAAGCTTTAAAAGCAAGTTAATTTCAAATTTATATTATAAATCTCACATTTTATTAGTAAAATTACCTGTTAACAGTCTAAGAATTAAAGTCATTTAAACTGGAAATCTCTCATTCTCACAGTGATACCACTACAGTTACTAGAAAATTACTTTATCCTAACCACAATTTGCTTTTCCAAGAGGCTTGAATATCTTATAGGAACACTTTCTTAGGCAACAAATTTAGCAAACATAGTAAGCTCTTATACTCTGCAGAAGATAACGTACAGGGAACTTTATGTGCTAATTACACTTTCCAAATGAGATGTCATCTTTCTTTGATTTTCCATGCAAATTTTATTTATTTTTTAAGATTTTATTTATTTATTCTAGAGACAGAGTGTTGAGGAGGAGCAGAAGGAGAGGGACAAGCGACTCTACACTAAGCACGGAGCCCAAAGCAGGGCTCCATCTCAGGATCCTGAGACCATGACCTGGGCTAAAACCAAGAATCAAAGGCTTAACCAGCTGAACCACCTAGGCACCCTTCCATGCAAATTTTTTAATTTATCTGTGGCACTCCCTCTTTTGCCATGCTTTCATTTTTCTAACACAACTATCAAAGTAGTATTCTTACCCATTAAAATGGTATACTAAATTACTACAATTTGCTATGGAAAATGATTTTACAGCATAAACCCCAGGCTATAATTCTGTGCCCTTTGACCTAGCCATCTAATTTCTAGGAATCACCCAAAGAAGCAATATTGAATTTGGGAAAACATATATACACACACACACACATATATATATGTGTATATATATATATATATATATATATATACACACATACACACACACACATATATGTATATATGTGTGTATACATACCTACACGAACATACATAAACATGTTACTACAGTGTAAATGAGAACAGAGGAAAACTTGATGCAGCCTAGATGTTTCCAATCATGAAATAATCATAAAATATCATACAGCCCTTAATAATGTTGATGATGGTATAAAAATTTAACAGAGCATTATGAGAGATTAAAGCAAAATTCAAAATTAGTTCCTAAAACATACATATAACAGGAAATATTTTTCACAAAAATAATGGATAATAATTATGTTAGTGTGACAGATTTACGGGTATTTTCTCAAAATTTTTATACACAGATTATTCATAAGTTAAAGGAATAAGCATACTTTTACCTTATCCCAGAAATCAACCAAAGCTGTAAAATCCCATTTCTTAGAATATGCCACATTGTATTTCAGAATAGCATCCTATGGAAAAAGCATAAACAAAACTTCATGATATAGTCAAGTAAATTATCTACAAATACTCTTTCTCCTTTATGAACTATTTCCAGTAAACTTCTTAATCAGCATTAAGCTTCCTCCTACCATTAGCTACTCCATGTAAGTAGCTATGAACAAACAGAATACACATTTATTATTCACTTAAGAAAAATGAGATTAGAAAGGTCAAGCAATAGGAAAAAAAATCATAACTCTAAAGCTTGCATTATAAACAGAGGTGATACACTCTCAATGGATAAAACTGGATCTTGGAGATAAAAAAAAGTAAATATCATAATGATTGTTGGCTATCAATAGGTTCACACTATATATGCAAATATACAATGTATTCTCAGTATTAAAATTTCATGAGAGGAGTAAATTGGGAAAAAATGTCTAAAAAGGCTTCACGGGAGAGATGGCAATAATGAGAAAAGATTGATGCCTGGGGCATAAAATGGCCTTTTTTCCTTTATTATCAGTTGTTTTTATAAGCTACATATAAATGGTTATCTTCCCCCAGCAGTTCATATAAACTATATATTTATGCAGAGATAAGAGTCAAAATAGCACGCCATCTACTGGTGTGACATCTAAGCAGTACTTTATTCTTGGTTAATGGTGATAAAAACAAAACAGGTCCCAAATGGAGTCAATTATGCTAAGCCGTACTTCACTAGAGACTTAATTACAGTTTCAGCTTCTCCCACAAATGGAATCTTAAACCAGTCAATGAGGAACCACCTGGTGAGCACTAGTTAGCTCATCAGCCTGACAGAATTCTTCCATCCCCTAAAGGAAAATGACTGCCACAACCAATCCACTTTTTCCTAGTGTAACATACTCGATTCCACTCCCTTCTGCCTTTAAGTCTTTCATTTTGTACATCTTAGAGTAACTTTCCATCTACTAGATAAGACCCTGCCTGATTCATAGATCGTTGAACAGAGCCAGTAAAATCTTTAAAACTTACTCATATGAATTTTATTTAATACCAGAGTGGGGTATGCATAAGACAATCCACTCCTTATGCAGAAAAAACGATTACGGTTGACCCAGGAACAACACAAGGATTGAAAATCTGCATGTAACTTTGACTCCCCCCCAAAAACTTACCTACTAATAGCCTACTGTTGACCAAAGCCTGATAACATAGTCGATTAACACATATTATTGATTAACACATATAGTCGATTAACACATTGTATGTTTTATGTATCATAAACTGCATTCTTAAAATCAAGTAAGAGAAAATATTAATAAAATTACAAAAAAAATTTTATTTTTAAATTTAAATTATTACCAAAAAAAATCTGCACAGGAGACTGGTGCAGTTCAAACCTGTGCTGTTCAAGGGTCAACTGTGTTTGTAATTACATTTTATCTCATCATTTTAAATTTCTATTTTGCTTTTATTTTATGATGTATATATTACTAATGTAACAAACAGAATTTACAAGCAACTATTTATATTTATAATATACATCTCCAATTTTTTTACTGAAGTATATGTAAGTTGAAAAAACACTGTTAGGTTACAGTAAACCTTCCAAATTTCCTCATAATTCAGTAAGTTTTTAAAAATTAATACTCTATCAGGGAGCTGCATGAAAAATACTTCATGCCATATAAACAATTACCAAGCAACTAGATTAAAAAGTAAACCAACAATGTATATTTACTTGGAATCAAGGGATATCCAAGTTCCTTCAAAAAGGAAAACCATCAATCATAAAATAATATGGTAAGAAAAAGTGTTTCTTTTTCTTACAGCTGCATACAAAATTTTCCATTAAGAGAAGATTTTAAGGATTTTTTTTTCTAACTACCATCTGATTTCAGAACCTCATACAAAGTCTTAAATAGCAATTTCTATCAACAGGTAAAAGGACAAACAATGCATACACTGCAACAAATTGCTGATCAACTCAACAACACAGATGAATCTTGAAGATTTTCATTCTAAGTGAAAGAAGCCAGACACACTAGCATACATACTATGTGATCCCATTCATGTAAAATGTAAACTAATCTATGGTTAAAAAGAAAGAAAAATAAAAAGAAAAGAGAAGAGAAGAGAAAAAAGAAAAAGTAAAAGAGCAAATCAACAGTTGCCTGGAGAGAGTGCAGAAAGAGAAATTAAACTATAGGAATAAGAGGAATCTTTGAAGGTGACAGAAATGTTCTGTACCTTGATTGTAGAGGGGATTTCATGGCTATATGCAAATGTCAAACATCATCAAATTACATACTTTAAAAGCATGCATGCTCTTATACGTAAATTATTCCTCAAAGTTAACTAAAACATTTTACATTCTAACTTTTATACTCTAATTTTTTAATGTGATTTTATAATTAGCATTAATTCCTAACTAATATTCAGTTTTACTTTAGTCTTCAAGTCTCAAAAGTAGTCTACCACAAGGTCTCCTATCATTAGAAAAACTGGATGCTATTCTGTATTCTTAGCTACCAACTACTGAGATTTCCTTTAATTCATAGTTCATAATACACACAATTAAAGCACAAAGACGTCCATTCTTTGAAAATTATCAGACACATTACAGCAATATTATTGTGTAAACTGACTTCTGAAGACACTATTCCTTTTTTAAACTTTTAACATTTCTAATTCTGCTTAACATCAAAAAAAAGCAGCAAAAGATTATTATACTCAGTAAGAGGGACTTAATGTTCCCCTCCCCCATAGTGTTCTTTCAGCAAAAGAAACAATTACCATAAGCAGACAGAAGAAAAATCTCTATGAATTACTCTGTTCTGCTGAATCTACCATAAAATAAACAAGAAAGGGAAATTCAGAATAAAGCAATTACCCCTTCTTAATCACTGGTGCACTAAGGAGTTGCTAAAGAGGTGAGCAGACAACATAATTTAGAATACTATGATTATTCTGTGTTTATGCTTAAAGAAAAAACATGAAAAATTTAAATAATCCAGCTTATAAGGCAGTAGGACCTAAGACAGTGTTTCTCAAATGGAGTATAAATAGCATTCTTGGGTGGCCTGCTTTCATGGTTTTGGAATATAAAGGGCAAAAGACAACACACTGTAGGAATGAAGGCAAGTATTTTAAGCAGATAAAAATGGTGAAAATTTTGAGCCATCCTAAAATATACTGCAGTACAGAACTGTCAAATTCTACAGAACCTGGACCAAAGTGCTCACTATCATATTTATTTGCAAGCTGATGTTCTCCATACAAATGCCATCTTTGCATCTACTAACATCCACCAACTGTTTGTGATTGCAAATAGTAAAAACAAAGTGAACAATTTTTTCTTTATAAAGTATTTTTTAAAGTTCTTAGCATACTATTTTGAGGTTCAGATCAGTGGTTAAAAAACTTTTGTGCAGGGAGCATGGGTGGCTCAGTCAGTTAGCTGTCTGCCTTTGGCTCAGGTCATGATCCCAGGGTCCTGGGATTGAGTCCCGCACAGGTCTTCCTGCTTAGCTGGGAATCTGCTTCTCCCTCTCCCTCTACTGTACACATTTACTCTCTCTGTGTCAGATAAATAAAATCTTGAAGAAAAAAAAAAAAACTTTTGTGCAAAAAGGGGATACTGAGTATAAATTGTTTTCACTGTGATAATGAACAGAACTCAAATGATGGTTCATAAAGCTTAAAAAAAAACAAATGGATATAGATGTAACTATAAGTATAAAGAGTTTATGTTTAATGTTTGATGCTTGTACATATGTAATTAACATTATACTAAAAATAAGTGAACTCTGGGGGACCCTGAGAGTTTCTTCCATTTTAAGGGAGTACATTATAAGATTGAGAAACACTGTCCTTAAGGAGTGAAATTGGGGACGCCTGGGTGGCTCAGTGGGTTAAAGCTTCTGTCTTCAGCTCAGATCATGATCCCAGAGTCCTGGGATTGAGCCCCGCATCAGGCTCTCTGCTCAGAGGGGAGCCTGCTTCCTCCTCTCTCTCTTTCTCTGCCTTCCTCTCTGCCTACTTGTGATCTCTGTCTGTCAAATAAATAAATTAAATCTTGAGAAATGAAATTTTCAAAATACATTATGGTACAACATCCAATGTTTTCCATGTAGAGAAAAAAGACAAACAGGAACTACAGAAAGGTATAGAAAGTTTAAGAAAAATTTGTTGAATATAAATGGAGAAACACTATGAACCTGAGGAAACTGTACACAACAAAGTCTCTCAAAGAAAATGAAACCCTGGGGTGCCTGGTTGCCTTAGTCATTAAGCATCTGCCTTCGGCTCAGGTCATGATCCCAGGGTCCTGGGATTGAGCCCTGCATCAGGCTCCCTGCACGGCGGGAAACCTGCTTCTCCCTATCCCACTCCCCCTGCTTGCGTTCCCTCTATCGCTGTCAAATAAATAAATAAAACAAACAAACAAACAAACAAAAAACCCTTTCACACAAGTATAGAAAAATCTGTTATTGTTATAGTTATAAAACCTTCAAAAGTTTACATGGCTACAACGCCAAAAACACTTATACTCACCCATATTTTAGATATTAGAAAAAGAATCTAATCATTGCTCTTACAATCTTAAGTGAAATATTTAAAAAAATAAAAAACTAAATTATTGCCAAAATGTAAAATTAATAAATAATTAGATTGCTAGAAGGCTATACTAACAGCAATACAAAACAGAATGTTTAATGTACACTTTAATCATTAGGAAATGATATTTCCCTTTTGGCAAATATTGTTAAAGTCATAATTCTTTCCTGATTTATTTTTAAGGACATTTCAGAAACATGATAATTTTTAAAAATAAAAGAGAAGCTTGGTCTGAAGGAAACTGGATGGGGAATCAAGAAACAAAGGTCTTATTCCTGGTTCTCCAAATTATTCTGTGTGTCTCCAGGCAAGTCATTTACAACTCTATATTCTTCTACTCATTTACTAGTGACGGAGTGGAAACCAAAAATGTCTCTTAAGAAAGTTCCTCAAGAACTAAGCAATTTGCAAACAAATATGCTGTTACCAGAGTTATTTAAAGATCAAAAAATGTCTTTGAGGGAGACACAAGGCCCATCTCTAAGAACAACAGCAAAAACAATTACCTTCAGGTTTTGGGGTCGTGTGAATTTGTTGAGAAGTGCTGTCTGAATGAGCTCCCACCGGCTCCCTGCAGTTCGCTCACCATTCTTTAAGGAAAAGAAAGAAATGAAATTATTCTAAGCTCTTTTGGGTCATAGAATCAGAAGTCAAATAAGCACATACAAAACTGTCTTTCTGAGACTAAAAGAACATCTGTTTTGTGCTTACTTCATCTTCCACAGGGTACAAGTTTTGTTCTGAACAAGGCATCTTAACATGCTTGTTGTCCCACAAATCTTTAAAATGTGTTGGGAAAGGTTTAGGAACTTCTCCTGCTCGCAAAAGGTCTACCTGAAAGAGAGGGAAACAAGGAAACTGTAAGTGCATCAAAATTAGGCATACCTTCTACAAAATAATCCAAAGAAAGCAGCCAAAGCAAATGCTATAAAATGCAGGCCAGATCCTCAGTAAGAAATCTCAGAAGTCCTCTCCAGCTGTTCCTGCTCCTTATTTCCAGTTGATCAGTTTCCAACTCATCATGTTTGCTCATTCCATCTCCATCCCATCTAGGCCCTTGGTCCTCATTACTGCTTCCCTTCTATCCCTCCCCTAACTCCCACTGCCCCCAGATATTCACCCTCCATAAACCCCTTACTTGAGAACAAACTTAATCTTTCTAAAGTATTCTCAGGCTCCTAATCCTATAATGGCTCCCCTCTACCTATAGTGATACAAATGATGTTCTCAGTTTTTAACATCCTCTTATTCAAACACTATCTGGTTAAACATCTATTCTGAACTTCAACACGCAGTTCAAATTTCATTTATCTAAGAAGTCTTCAAAAACTTAAGGACAATTAGTTTCGTCCCTCTTGTTTTATTAGATCATTATCACACCAGAAAACATCTGTTTTTCCTTCCCCTACTAGACTCTAAATTTCTTGAGAATAATAACCATATTAACTGTGGACTCTAAATATTTATGACAGAGCCTGGCTTATATGTTTTTGTATGTGTATGTGTAGATACATATATATGCAAATACATATGTATGTGTACACATACACATATGCTATTTATAATAAGCATTAAACAAATGTTTGAGGAAAAGAATATTTGAAACATGAAAGGTTTACATTTTGCCTATTCTGGACATTTCATATAAATGGAATCATACAATATGTGGCCTTTTGTGTCTGGTCTCTTTTCTTAAATGTAATATTTTCAAGGTTCATCCATGTTGTAGCATGAATTAGTTCTTCACTGCAAATAAAGAATCACATAAATGTAAAATGTGAACTGTAATATGTTAAGAATGAGAGCTTCATGGTTTTATGAGAACCTATTCTAGACAATTCCAACTCACCTGGCGAGCTTAGAGAAGGCTTCCTTGAGGAAGTGGCAATTGAGCTGAACTCCAAAGAACAAAGTTCACCAAGAAAAGGAAGACATGAAGCTCGTTCCTCAAAAAGGGAACAGCTTATGGAAAGGAAGACTGTCCAATACACAGCTCATAAAAAGTCTGTAACTCAAGGAGCACCTGGGTGGCTCAGTCAGTCAAGCATCCAATTCTTGATTTCAGCTCAGGTCATGATCTCAGGGCTTTAAGATCAAGCCCTGAGCAGACTCTGCTCTGGGTGTGGAGAATGTCTAGGATTCTCTCTCTCCATCTGCTCCCAGTCCCGGAAAAGAAAAAAAAAAAAAGGAAAAAGAATGTCTGCAACTCTAGAGAAATAAAGTTGTAGGCCATCTATACAGGTGGCTGTTAAAACCCTCACCATGGAGGAGACCACCCATAGAAAGAAAGTGAGAAAAAAACAGGACCTACGGAAAAGCCTTGAGAAACTCTAACAAGATTTAATGGCCACATATGCCAGAAAAACTAAAGGAACATAAGACATGGCTAAGGAGGTAGGAAGAAAACTAGGATTATACGCTATCATAGAAGCCAAGGAACAAGAATATTTTGAGGAAAAAGGAAGAGTCAAGAGTCAACAACTATGCTAAAAGTATTTTCAACCTCAGCTGGAGGCCCCAAAGGTGATTTTGTAAAAATATTCCATGTGATCAGAGGTGAGAGAACAGGTACCAGTCCAGCTTCACACACATGGGAAAACACACAATATATATGAAAGTAGGCTTTGTGTGTTTGCATCTGAATGTGTGTCTGCATATTTTTATCATGTCTTTAAAGATAAACAAACACCAAATATCATGTCCCTGCACTTCCAATTTGCCCTACATTTCTAACAGTAAATATCAGCTTTATTTTCTATTAATATGTGGCATCTTAGAAATGTAACTAGGTTTATCCAATAATTATTAATTACATGTATATATTACTGTATTCAGAAAAAAGAATCTAGAAGAAAATACACCAAACTGCTAAACTCTGGAAATAGGACTAAGAAAGACATGGGTTTTGAGCTACATACTTTCATATAATAGCTGCCTTTTTTTGTTTGTTTACAATGACCCTGCATTACTCTTATAATAAGATAAAGATCTTTTAAAAGATTTTTAAAATTCACAGGTTATATCTAAAAATAAGTAAACAGTAATTTCAGAGATTAAGTAATGATGGTATAGGATGCTTTCATGTTTTACTTACAGACACTGAGACAAAGAAAGGCAGTAAACTCAAAATATCACTTATCTCCCCAATCTTTTCTCCGAATCTTGACCATTAATATTTTCTCAGTCATCCAACCTTTTCTTAATTCTCCCTTCATTATCAGTGCCTCCTCTTCCCTTATCACCCTGTATTTAAGAATATTCACCATATCCTATCAATTTTACCCCAAAACAAAGCAACCATGTATATGCTCTTTTTTATTTCCACATTACCCTATCTCAGTGATTTGCAAACTCTTTTAAATACCATATCCCTTTCTTCACCTAAGAAATCTCATATGAAATCATATATAAGCAAAATAAAACTATTTTTATAAATATAATTTTTACAGTAACCTTTATTTGTTCCAACATCAATAAATGACAAGGAGATATGAAATACAAAATTAGGGATGACAGCTAAAGCTTGTATCAACCTTCTACTTAATTTACATTTATATCTCTTACACGGTATTAAGAAAATCCTACTGCTATGCCTAAATAATTGCAAATGATGTTTTTGTTTTTATAGTTTCAGAGGCAGAGTCTAATGATTCATCAGCTGCATATAATACCCCGCGCTCACTACATCCTCCTTAATGCCCATCACCCAATTACCCTTTCCCCTAACCCTCCCCTCAAGCAACCCTGTATAATTTCCTAGATGCCCATCACCCAATTACCCCTTCCCCTAACCCTTCCCTCAAGCAACCCTGTATATTTCATATCTCTTATGATTTGCCTCCCTCTCGATTTTCATCTTATTTTATTTTTCCTTCCCTTATATTCAACTGTTTTGTTTCTTAAATTCCACGTGAGTGAAATCATATGGCACTTGTCCCTCTGACTGACTTATTTTGCTTAGCTTAATACCTTCTAGTTCCACCCACATCATTGTGAATGGGAAGACTTCATTCTTTTGAGGGCTGAGTAATATTCCATTGTGTATATACCACATCTTCTTTGTCCATTCATCTATCAATGGACAGTAAGGTTTTCAAACTGTTATTATAAGACTTAAGGAAATTCTTCAGTTAAACAGCAGTGGTAAGGGAACATCAATGGTATGGTCTGCACTAAAATGAGTTCTCTTAGTAAAATCTGCTGATTAAAATATATTAAGCATTTTCATATTTCAGTATGTTCCTTTATTATAGACTTTTCACAGTTAAAAATATACTTTAGAAGTAACAGATGAGTCAAATTTCCTAAGACACCATGAACCACTTCCATGCAGCACAATTTAATAATTATTGTTTGTGTATTTTTCATCTCTTATCTGAGCTCTTACGTTACTGTTCTGTTTTCAATGTATCCTCACTTCGACTTTCCTTCCACACAACTGTGTGATTAATCCTGCTACAGCATAACTATTGTATGGACAGACATTTTAACAATTTCTAATACCTACAGACTCAAGTCCAATTCCTGATACCTAAAGCCCTCTATAATTGACCCAATCCACTTTTCAAGACTTGTCTTCCACCATCTTCCATCCAAATTCTAAGCTCTAGACATTTAGACATTCTAGACATTTTCCATGTCTAAAACAAATAGTTTTTCAACTACACAACCTCTTCTTCTAAGGATTATGTATGTGTCTTGGAATTCTCTTAACTTATTAATTCTCCCTCAGAAATTTCTGCCTTTTTTTTTTTTTTTTAAGATTTACTTATTTATTTAAGAGAGAAAGAATGAGTGAGCATGGGTGTGGACTCAAGCAGACTCCCTACTAAGTACAGAGCCCAATGCAGGGCTCCATCCCATGACCCTGAGATCATGACTTAAGCCAAAACCAAGAGTCAGATGCTTAACCTACTGAGCCATCCAGGCACTCCTGTGCTCATCTTTTAGAGCTCAGCTCAAACCCTACCCTGTTCAATGTTGCTTCCACCTCTAACCATGATAATTTCTATACTTCAAAATATCTAATCAACCCTAGACTAAGTTATATTATAAAAGGGATTTTTTTTTAAGTAGTTCCTGTGAAATCTAATACAGAGACCAAAAAATGCGGTGGCTATTTAAAACTACCCAATGAGTGACAGAAATCTAAAATTGGATTAAGAGGGGTACCTGGCTATTTCAGTCAGTGGAACATATGACTCTTGATCTTGGTCATGAGTTCAAGCCCCATGTTGAGTGTAGAGATTACTTTAAAAAAACAAAATCTTGGGGCACCTGGATGGCTCAGTCAGTTAAGGATGTGCCTTTGGCTCAGGTAATGATCCTAATGGGATCAAGCCCTGCATTGGACTCCTTGCTCAGTGGGGAGCCTACTCTCCCTCTCTCCCCTATTCATGCTCTCTCTCTCTCAAATAAATCAGTATCATCTAAAATAAACAAACAAAATAAAATAAAATAAAATTTTTAAAATTGGACTACGGTGGGGTGCCTGGGTGGCTTAGTTGGTTAAGTGTCTGCCTTCAGTTCAAGTCATGATCCCAGGATCCTGGGATAGAGTACCACATCAAGCTCCTTGCTCAGCAGGGAGCCTGCTTCTCCATCTCCCTGCCACTCCCCCTGCTTGTGCTTGCTCTCTCTCTGTCAAATAAATAAATAAAATCTTCTAAAAAAATTGGATTATGGTGATGGTTGCCTAACTCAGTAAATTAAATATCACTGAATTGAATGAGCACTTAAGATGAGTAAATGTTATATACTTCAATAAAGTTGCTCCTTCAAAAAAGAAGCTATAGAAAGTATAAAAGGTTACCAAGGGCTAGTGAGAAATGGAGAGTTATTGTTTAGCAGATATAGTTTCTGCGTGACAATGAAAATTTTCTGGAAATGAATAGTGGTAATAATTGTACAACACTATGAATGTACGTAATGCCACTGAAATGTACACTGAAAAATGGTTAAAATCATAAACCTTTTATTATGTACATTTAACCACAATTTTTAAAAATGAGGTTTTAGGGACGCCTGGGTGGCTCAGTTGGTTAAGCGGCTGCCTTCGGCTCAGGTCATGATCCCAGTGTCCTGGGATCGAGTCCCACATCGGGCTCCTTGCTCGGCAGGGAGCCTGCCTCTCCCTCTGCCTCTGCCTGCCTGTGCTCGCTCTCTCGCTCTCTCTCTCTCTCTGACAAATAAATAAATAAAATCTTAAAAAAATAAAAAATAAATAAAAATAAAAATGAGGTTTTAGACATGTTGAGTTTGAGACACCTGTGGGACAGTAATGGTGAAGTCTAGAAGAATCGGAAGCTCAGAAAAGAGGGTAAAACTAGAAAATGATTTGATACTGAACCATACACAACTTTGAACTTTAGGGACTAAACCACTACATAATAGTGAATGCTCAACAAATATTGTCAATTGAATTTAAAACAAAAAGAAAAAAGAATCCAGCAAGTTTAAAAACAAAAACAAAATAAAACTGAGAAAGTCAATTTCCTTATCAGCTGAAAATGATTCATCTCATGGGTGTATTAAGTACTATAACAAATAAGCTATCATTATATTTCTCCAATCTACAGACTTCTTAGTATTTTATATACCCAGAAAAGAGAAGCAGTTTCTATGCCTTGGTCTCTTTTTCACATTAGTAAGTACCATAATAAATCAAGACTTAAAGAGTCTTCTCTCTTTTTCGGTAAGAAGTAATACCTACCCGAATAGTTACCGTGTGATTAGCAGATGGTCTCAAGAGAGGCAGCCGGATCCCACACCTAGGCAGTCTTCTCATCTCCTCAATAGGAGTTCCAAGCCATTTCTTATCTGGAGAAAGGTGAGGTGGAATGTATTTAGGTATCTTCCTTTCTGTTCTTTGATGCTTGATTTCACACTGTTCTTTTCTAAGGTCAAAACAAATGTATTCAGTCACAAATCACTCACTGCTAAAGTTTTGTTGGATAAACAAGTACAAAACTTACTTTGTATGTTTTTGTTGTTATTTAGAATGTTATTGTTTAAAACATGCCAAGGGGTGCCTGGGTGGCTCAGTCAGTCGTCTGCCTTCAGTTCAGGTCATAATCCCAGGATCCAGGACTGAGCCCTGCGTTGGGCTCCCTGCTCAGCAGGGAGTCTGTTTATCCCTCTCCCTGTGCCTGTCCCCCACTCTAGCTTGAGTGCACACACACTCTCTCTCACATAAATAAATAAAATCTTTATTTTTTTTAAATTTTTTAAAAATCTATTTATTTGTCAGAGAGAGGGAGAGAGAGTGAGCGAGCACAGGCAGACAGAGTGGCAGGCAGAGGCAGAGGGAGAAGCAGGCTCCCTGCCGAGCAAGGAGCCCAATGTGGGACTCGATCCCAGGACGCTGGGATCATGACCTGAGCTGAAGGCAGCTGCTTAACCAACTGAGCCACCCAGGCGTCCCTAAATAAAATCTTTAAAAAAAAAAAGTGTGCCAGGCTTGCTCTCTCCCCTAGGTATTAACAGTCAAAAGAAAAAATTATAAACCTTAGAGTAAAAGTAAAAGCTTATTTTCAAGTCTGTGTCAAGAATTCCTAAACAGAGGAAATCACCTTCCCAAAAAAAGACCACGTAAGAATATGCGCACTGCCAAATGAGTCAAGGTTCATAGCATCAGCTACTTCTCAGGTTTCTAGAATAATTTTCAACAAAGTGAACTTACTGTGGCACATGTGACAGAAAATATCACAGAAATTATGGAGAGTAAGCTTGAACATTCCATATGGGATAATTGTAAAAATGTAAGCTTTATAATCAGACAGACTAGGATTTAAATTCCAGCATTACCACCCACAAGTTAAAACTTCAGTGAATTCTCTAATTCAAATTTCAGTTTTCTCATTAGCGAAGTGAGTACAATATCACCTGCCTAACCACTAGAGCATTAGAGAAAATGTAGTATACAAAAACCTAGAAAAATTGATACATAAACAGAAGCTACTATCAACGTAGTATTTTTATATTCTGATAATCCCCATAAATTCCAGAAGGAAAATCATGAAACCAAAAAATTCCAATTAACAATATTCATTTGCTTCTTGTTATCTGTTTTGGTCTTTTTGAATCTAGGTTTAAATTTACCATAAGCAATTAACAGGAAACACAACTATTTCTTCGCTTTAGTGTAAACCATAACTTTGTTAAACCCCCTTGCAAAATCATAAAAGGTATTACACTATTGGACATACTCCTGTTGAAAAAAATTACCTTTTGTCCTCTGCTTTGGGCATTCTCATGAAATGATCTGTGATTTTAGAATCCTTTTTCCCATGTTGCTTTGAATTTCTACATTCCACATTCAAGCCAGAATTACTTCCAGGTGGTCTGGCATTTAAATCATTCATTCCACTCCGAGTCTCTCCCCCTTCAAATTGAAAATGTAATCGAATTTCACCTTCTTTAGAAGAGGACGGTTTCCTCAATCCAGTGTCGGCTTCTCTTGCTTGGAACCTTGAAGGTTTACTTGCTGTTTGAGAGGAATTGCTATCTTCTTGTTCATCAAAACCTGGACTTGTCTCTTCATCTGCTTCTGAGTCCTGACAACTATTTTTGGAATTATCCACGTCCATTGGTGACTCAGGTTCACTTTCTTTCTCAAAGGGAGGAGAATTTCGTAAACTACTCTCTTGTCTACTCAGTTTGTTGGCATTTTTCAGTTCAGTACCAACATCCTCAGAGCCGACATCTGACAAGGGACTCTCTGGTACCACATCTACCTCTTCCTGCTGACAACCTGCACAGTCTTCCACAAGACGGCAAGACTTGCTGCACTTCTGGTGGCTTCTGGCCTCTCTGGCCTGTTCACCTTCTGTGGTCTGCTTTTTGTTTGTTAACTTTACAGGTGTCAAAAATTGTTGGTTATCTCTACTTCCCTCACTACCTGTGTCGCTGTGATCATCATTTCGGGATGACTGATCAACGTTAGCATTACTGAATCGCTCTGGTACCAGACTTACTGTCGAAGGTTCACTTTCTAAAAGCCTCTCAGTATGTTTCCCTTCATTTTGCCACTTACACATAGCTGCAGTCTGATGCTGATTCAAATACTGTGTACTTTTCTCAACAGGTGATTTATCAAGACTTAGCTGAGAAACATTTTCTAATTTTTCCATATTATGTTGGTAAAAGTTATCTTTTTGTACAGAACTCATCATGGATTCTACTCTTGAATTGTTGTTTTCTTTACTATGCAAACTACAACAGAATAAAAAGAACTAATGAGACAACAGAAATTATGATACAATAAAAAGAATTTATGGTATTAAAAAAAATCACTTGTCCAACCACACTCCCCGTGTCACAGCAGTAATTAAACTACTGGTGATATCCTAAACACAGAGCGTGCTCTTTCATGACTCCTTGACTACACATATGCCCAAAACGCCCTTTCCCCAACTCTATGCCTGGGAAACACCTGCCGTTCCTTTAAATGTTAAACTTCACTCACCTCCTGGCAGGCCTTCCTGCAAAGATAAAGCTAATTCTTGGTTCTATATGCTAACCACTACCGTTCTCTGTTTATACCTTTCTGTTCTATTTATCACACTATATAATAATCATGTGTTTTTGCAACTGCCACCAATATACTGTATCTTAAACACACAGACTATATTCCTTTTTCATCTCTGTATGTCAAGTATATAGGACAGACCCTAGCACATGAAAGACTCTAAAAATTAGTATTTATAAAGTGAAAAAAAATAAATACAGATTAAAAAAATGGGAAAGCAAGGAGAAAGTGACATGAACCAAGATAAAACATTCATATATCATGTTACATATTTTTCTACATAGGCATGTTTCTATACCTTTCTGATTCAGTTGTCTTGATTCCTTTAGTGTCCATCCAACTGGTAATAGTCTTTTGTTTGAAAACTGTAAAAAAAGAAAAGACACACACCAAAAAGATAAAATACCTATAGCACCATTTATACATGTAAGGCACTGTGCTAGGTTCTGTGATTTAAACAGAGATTAATCATTCCTTCCACACTCAAGCAATGGGAGATCAGAGAGAAATATAAATATAAATGCATTTGGCTTTAAGCAAAAAGTGACAGGCTCATGAAAGAGCTGGGATGGCCTAATGGATGAGAGTACAGGCTCTGAAATCAAATCACCTGGATTCAAATCCTAGTACTCCCATTGGATTCCTGTGTGTCTTTGTGAGGGATCATTTTCCTGTCTCTCAGATTCTTTATTTGTAAACTTGTAAATTAATAGCATTTCCCCTGGGCTTATTATGAGGTTTAAATTAAATAACACATGCAAGGTGTTAAGTTTAAGGCACAATCTGGTACATGCTCAGTAAATGTTGGTTCTTAACTACCTTTAGTATTAAAAGAGATCCTGATAAAGAATTAAGGTGTGCTTCTGGTGGCTTCTGGCCACCAAAGAAACTACTTTAGGGAACTGGAGTAAGTGGGACAATTTGATAAGTAGGGCTTGAATTGTTCCTTGAAGAATAAACATATACTCGCATAAAGGGAAAATCATAAGCAAAGGCACCAATGCCAGGGAAATATAAAGAACTTAAAAAGAAAGCAACAGAAAATATGACTGAAAAGTCAACTAGGACCATATCAGAGAGGTTCCTGAATGACCCACAAAAAGAGGTACAAATGGGGGCACCTGGGTAGCCCAGATGGTTAATTGTCGGCCTTCAATTTAGGTCCTGACCCCAGGGTCCTGCCAGCTTCCCTGCTCAGCAGGGAACCTGCTTCTCCCTCTACTGTTCCCCCTGCTCGTGCTCTTTCACCCTCTCTGTCAAATAAATAAATAAAATCATTTAAAAAAAAAAAAAAAAGCATACACTCAGAGCTATAATGTCAAAACTCAAATCTAGAAGGTGCCCAGTCATGCACGATACATATCCTTGAGGGCAAATCTGAAGGGGCCGGAAGGAAGAGCTTATTGGTAGAAATTAAGCTATTGGTCTAGGTCAGTAGCTCCCAAACCTTCTGAATCATCGGAGGCTGGTAATTAATGGATCCTGGGACCAGGCCCCAGACCTACTGAATCACTCTATGTGTGATGATGGAGTCAGGAGAGAAGCTGGACTCTGTATTTTTTTTTTTCAAAAAGTGACTCTGATGATCATTAGCTAGGTTGGAGAACTAATGGCAAAGGACCAAAACTAGTCATTGTGAGAACAGAGAATAAAAGTTGAGAAATGAATCATCACAGATTTCATAATGATTGAAGTTAAAGGTGATACTAAGCTTTAAATCTGATAGACTTGAAAGATGGTTACAGCATTAAGTTAAAATGTAGACTATAAGACAACTGGAGGGACACCCGGGTGGCTCAGTCAGTTGAGCATTTGCCTTTGGCTCAGGCCATGATCCCAGGGTCCTGGGATCAAGCCTCATGTGGGGCTCCCTGCTCAGCAGGAAGTCAGCTTCTCCAGGACTCCTGGGTGGCTCAATCAATTAAGCGTCTGCTTTTGGCTTAGGTCATGATCCCAGGGTCCTGTGATGGAGTCCTGCTCCTTGCTCAGTGGGGAGCTTTGCTTCTCCCTCTGCCTGCCGCCCCCGCCCCCCGCTTGTGCACGCTCTCTGACAAATAAATAAAATCTAAAAAAAGGGGGGGGGGCTTTGCCACTCTTCCCTATAAGGCATGCAGTCTATATCCCTGCCCCTTTAATTTAAAAAAAAAAAAAGACAACTGGATTTCGGGAAAATATGATTACGTCAATTGTGAACATACTAAAATTGAGATGGCAGAAATAACTAGATAGACATGACCAGCAGACAATGGCAGAAGTAGAATTGATGGCTCAGTAGAGGAAGATACAACATAAATAAATGCAAACCACAATTTACATAAGCATTAAAAATAAGCATGCTTTCAAAATTAACTGCACTGCCTATGGATTAAATGTATATAATACCTTAGTATAAGAAAATATAAGATGATAAAACATTCTCAACTATCCCCCAAACTGCAATGTAAGAATCTGAGCCCCTTAAGACACAGACTCATTCTTATTTGCTTATGTCTCTCCTCAAACACTATAACATGAGTATAACAAGTCTCATAACAGATGCTGTCCCAAACACATGAAAATCAACAGCTTTATCACTGTATTTGAGTGCCATATAATTCATTCCTTACATAAAATACTAACATTCCAACTAGTAAAAATCTTTGATTAGCATTTTAAAAATAGTTTCTATCACAACAAAGTAATTCTATTTGATTTTTTAAAAATATTTTATTTATTTATTTGACAGAGAGAGAGAGAGATCACAAGCAGGCAGAGAGGCAGGCAGAGAGAGAGGGGAAAGCAGGCTCCCTGCTGAGCAGAGAGCCCAATTCGTGGCTCGATCCCAAGACCCTGAGACCATGACCTGAGCTGAAGGCAGAGGCTTAACCCACCGAGCCACCCAAGTGCCCCTCTATTTGATTTTTTTATTAAACACCACATTTCAGTGATTTTATTAAGTTAGTACTTCTACAGAAAATTGGGCTTCAGAGAAAAAAACTAGCTTCAATCAGAAAAGGATGAACCACTTAATTTCAAGACTTTTTCTGTAGTTTCATCTTTCTCCATTTAATTTCATTACATCAGACACAAGTGTAGAAAATCCTCAAATTACAAACCAGCAAGGAGCCAAAAATTCACTTTTTGTGCCAGTGTGGAGTTTAAAACACCTTTCTCCATAAATATAAGGATTAAATGGTATGCCCAGCACTATGAGGGCAAGTCTACAAAATTGAAAGACTGCATCCAACATTATTTCATAAAAAAACTATGAAGTGTTTTCCTGCAGCTCTGACACTGAGAATGTGTCCTCTCTTCAGCTTCAAGTTTCCTATAATAATAATAGTAATAATAATTCCGAAGCCTGTGAACAGGATAAAGGAGGAGCAGGAGCTGAGGAATCAGTATTTCCTGATAATAAGATATTCCTCAGTCTTTCTGAGAGTCCTACTTCTTTCCATTGCCACTACTTCTGGCTTTCAAAGGTTTCTTTTGCAACATGCCACAGGACTGCTTCAGAATTTTACCCCCTTATTCCTGAAGTGAGGATAAAATTATGCTTTCCACATGATCTGGTAATTTCTGTCTTTTTACTAGGAATAATAACAGCAAACAAAAAGGAGGGCAGTGGTAGGTGATGAAAAAGATGCAAGATCTGGAGTCAAACAAGATCTTGGACTGAGATCCTTGCTCAGTCGCTTACTGGTACTTCGCTTCTCTGAGCTTCTAATATTTCCTCAACTATAATACGGGGTTAGCAGTAAATATCTACCTAAAGGTTTATGTAGATTAATGAGAGAAAATAATAAGTGTCTAGTCTCACAAAGCAGAAATTCAACAAATGTCTTCTCTTGCAACACTCCCACCCAATCTCTCTTTCAATGAGATGAGCAGTTCTCCAACCCTATTCTAATTTCATACCATTTACACTTAATCTCATTAGTAACATCACTCAGTAACCAGTGTATTTAAAAGTTCAGTGAGCAAATCAATTACCTCCTGCCACCAACACAGGCGAAAGACACAACATGCTTTGAAACCAACCTGCATTTCAAAGGAACAACCCACCACCACAAAAAGTCCCCTTCCTCCAGCAGGAGCAAGATAAGGTATGAGAAGGAAGGGTATGGTGAGACCAAAGTAATGGACAGTGGAGTTTTGAGATGAGGAAAGAGGTCAGAAGATGCTTTTGACAGCACTGAGGCTAAAGGAATGATATGGAGGAAGGGGTACAAACTGGGTCCAGTTACTCGCCCCCTCACCAACTGCTACCACCATTGCCCCCACTGACCTACACTTAGACCATGCCTGGAGCAGGGAGACAAACTCCAGGTAGTTATAAAAGGCAGAAGAGTAGCACCGAGTTCTGCCTATATGCAGATCTGCAGATTTCAACTAATATAATATGCCCAGGGAGGTAAATAATACCATATTTAAAGATGTTGAATGAATATCCATTTCCTTTTCTCACCTATTCTCCTAAGAGAACTATATACTAAAATTTTTAATACCAAGTTCCTAAAAGAATTTCAAATTTGAAACAATAGTTTTTGTTTAGACTTTGCACATTTTGTTAATTGGTGTCCTGTGCCTGGTATACAAAAATATTTACACATATAAAGTACAGCCCAAGTATTAATTTGGTTCTTCTGCAGAAATTTGCAGAAAATAAGATCCAACCATGAGGATTGACTGTCGTCCTCCACTAGCAACGAACTCTTCCACCTTTATATGCAAATAATGGGTCTACAAATTAGCTTCTCGCAGAAGTCAGATACAGTACTTGGAAGTCACTCTCATTTGCCCCTCTCTTCCACTCTCCTTCACTAAGTTCTCTGAAATCTACAGCCTAAATCTTAAATCCATTCCTTCCTCTCCATCTTCAAAACAGCACCAATATCAAAAGAATAGGTACATTTTGGACAACTGCATTTACTTCCTGCAACTGATCTCCTTGTCTAGTTTTGACTATCTCTAAACCAGTGTTAATATAAAGGACTAACTTTTTTAAAAAGTCTCTATTTAAATTCTAGTTAGTTAAACATATAGTGTAATATTGACTTCAGGAGTAGAATTTCGTGATTTATCACTTACATATAACACCCAGTGCTCATCCCAACAAGTGCCCTCCTTAATACTCAACACCCATTTAGACCATTCCCCGCCCACCTCCCCTCCAACAACCCTATTTGTTCTCTGATAGTCTTCTGGGACGCCTGGGTGGCTCCATCGGTTATGCGTCTGCCTGCCACTCAGGTCATGATCCCAGGTTGCTGGGACTGAGCCCCATGTCTGGCTCCCTGATCAGGGGGAGTCTGCCTCTCCCTCTCCCTCAGCACCCACAATCCCTGCTCATGCTCTCAAATAAACAGATAAAATCTTTTCAAAAAGTCTCTTGTGATTTGCCTCCCCTCTTTTTTACTCCTTACCCTTTATGTTCATGTTTTGTTTCTTCCACTTATGAGTGAAATCATATGGGATCTGTCTTTCTCTGACTTATTTTTCTTAGCATAATACACTCTAGCTCCCTCTGACAGCATTGCAAAAGGAAAGATTTCATTCTTTCTGGTGGCTGAGTAATATTTAAAGGACTAACTTTTTATAGTGAAATACAAATAACATGAGAATGCGTCCTACATAATAGGTATTATTTCATGAAACATGTTTGTAATAAATAGGGCATATTTCCCCAGTTCAAAGATTTCTTACTCTGTGTAGTGGCTGAATTTATACAGTGGACTGCAGGTAGAGAAGTCCAAAGGCCACTAAGCCATCTTTTCTAAAATATTAACCAAATGTTATCTCTCTCTTTAAAAGCTTTCAGTGGCTTCCTATTAACCAGAGAATAAAGTCCAAACTCCTTCAAATGGCACTAGAATTTGTCCATAGTAAATTCTGTCCTTCTTCCTGGCCTCAAGTCCTGTCACTCCTGTCATTTTATGCTCCAGTCCTACCACCTTTGCACATACCATTCCCTCTGTGTATTTCTTTCTCTCCTTGATCTATACAGCAAATCCTGCTCATCCGTCGATTTATAGTTGAGATCTACTCCCCACTGCCTCTAAGTCCTGAGAGAACTAAGTTTACACCAGTCACCCAAAGACTGACCTCTGGCCAACCTTCTACACTGTTGACAACTGCATCCTTTTTGAAATGTTCTTTCCTGCATGACACAACAAAAGTCAGGCTTTCACTCTACTCTTCTGGCTGCTTCTCTTCAGTCTACTCTTAGATGATGGTGTTCCTAAAGTTTCTTTCCTAGGTCACCTTTATTTTCTCTATATGCTTTATATGATCTAATCTATGTCCAAAGCATCAATTATCACGTTTATGCCAAGAATCCCCAAATCTTTACTTCCAGCACAAATTAAAGAGATACAAACCCACAGATCCCATTCTCTGATTCCATTCACTTCTCTCCCTCTCTACTGTACACAACCAAGTATAAACCATCATCATCTTCCACCTAGACTAACTCCTTTAGTCTGGGGCCTGTACTTCCTCTCTCTTTCAATCCAATCTTCATTTTCTACACACCAGCCAGAGACCTTTAAAAAAAGAAAAAAAGATGTGGGTGCATGCACATAGACATAGTCTCTTCCCTACTGAAAATGCATTAAAAGCGTCTCACTGCCCTTAGAGGTTCAAAAACCTCAGGACTGCCTATATTTCCCAGTAGGATCTGATCCTTTCCTACCTCCCTGCAGCCCCATCTCTCTCTACTCTCTTCTGTTGACAGTATGCACCAGTTGCACTTCAGGAACATTTCCTTACTTCCCCTTTTCTAGCTAACTCTTCATTCTTTTTTAGCCCTCAGAATAAGCACCTCATCTTCTGGGATGAGAATTATCAGAGATTATCTCTGATCCCACAGAGTGGATTAAGATTCCGGACTCCTACCATAATGATGTATGTCTTTCACCTGTCAGCATGTGGACTTTGTAATTGTTTATCTCTCCTGATAGATTTTAGGATCTGAAGACAGTGCCCAAGTTACACTTGTTCAACCCTGTATGCCAGAAACAAGCACAATGCCAGCTAATACTAACAGCTCTGCACTCCCCAGGATATAAAAATCTGAACCAAGAGAAGTTGTGACCTTCTTTGCACTTTTTTTCCATCTAAAGGCTGGAGCTTCACTTACACAATTAGACTTTAACAACTAAGGCAATTTCTCAAACTCGAGAAAAGCAAACAGGTGGAGTCTACTGCCATTTTTCCCCCTGAGAGTGACTGCTCACCAGGGTTTCTCACGCCACCAATCCCAAAGGAGAAAATTCGGCCACATTCCCCTACTAGTGACCTCACTGGCTCAGCAAGAGGGCCTCAGAGTGGTGCACACAAGACCAGAAAGGGGTGACTGGAGTCCCTGGGTCCCCAGACAGAGACCGAAAGGTTCGGGCCAAAGCGAAGGACAAAGATCTTTATTTCTCCACGTACCGAGCGAGGTGGAGCTGCCTCTGTGCGGTCCCGCCCGCCCCGGGACGCAGCCTGACGAGGACGGTGGGACCCTGAACTGCACGGGAGCGTCCTTGGAATCGAGGACGCGCCTCTGCCTGCTGGGGAAGCTCCGGGCGTCCGAGGCGGCCGGCGGAGAAGTTGCAGCGGCGCCCCAGCGGGGTCGCTTGGTGCAGGGCTCACAGCCGGGGCCCGCACTCATGCTTGGGACCCGCAGCGCAGAGTCCCCGGGCCGGCCCGGGCGGAGAGCCTCATTCACTAACCCTGAGAGGGACGGACTGCGCCTCCTCCTCGGCGCCTCCCGGCACCATTCCCTCTTTGCCGCTGCCTCTCTCTGCAGTTGCTGCTCCGCCGGCCTCCCGAGCCAAGCCCTAGCCAGTTGCCTGCCTTCCCTCTTCCACAGGCACCCCCACCTGCCTCAGGATGCGCCGCTTTGATTCTGGCTTGGTTCACTTTCCCACCACCGGAAGGCCGCCGTCAGGCGCTTCCGTTTTCCGGGACGTATAATGTCGCAAAACGGAAGTGCAAGGATTAGCGGGTACCGGCTCCCGGAAGGTCACCGTGTGAAGGAGGCGGTGGAAACGCGGGTCTCCCCGCTGTTTTGGGGGAGCAACGGCAGAACAGACGAACCTGGCCTGAGGCGGCGGTGAGAGGCAGACGAGCAGTTTGCTGCGACACCATGGAGAGCGGCGGGGGAAGCGGGAACAAAACCACAGGGGGGTTGGCCGGCTTTTTTGGAGCCGGCGGGGCAGGTTACTCGCACGCGGATTTGGCCGGCGTCCCGCGTAAGTATCAGGCCTACCTTGTGAACATGTCTCAGTGATTCTTGGCGACTCCGCCAGACGTATAGTGTGTTTACTGTGTTTTTTTTTTCGGCTGGCTTTTACAGTCTTCACTACCGGTGATGGGGTTAGTGTGTTTGCGCTGCCGCTCGAGTTTTTGGAGCCATGGATCCCCGAGAAGTTCTGAACGGGTGACGTGGACGCGGGATGCTGCATGTTTTCTTCCCTTTATAGACGAGTGTGGTGCCTTATCTTTCCTACCACACATTTCTTGTGCGTTGAGCTGTGTGTTTGACTCTAGATTAAGAGGAGAGCCTAGCTCTGCAAGTAAATACATTCCAAATAGGCTATAAATAACTTTTAAGCTCAAAGTCAGTGTTTCGAAATTGCGATGTAGCCTTCAGGGCAGAACATTTAATATTGAATGTAGGCAAGAAAGAAATCTGAGTCGGGCCAGCGGAGGAGCCAAGAAGTGAACTGCACTTTATAGGCCATTTATGGACTTGAAAAAAGAAGCCAGGTAATAATTTTAGGAAACTAAATATGCAAGATCAAAAGTGCAGAAATATGAATACCACCTGTCTGTGCCCTCTCAATCCTGTGAATGTTGTCCAGATGTTTGGGACTTTGTGGGTATTCAGCTGGATGAATATAACTTTGTTCTACTTCTCCAGGTCTTCTTTGGTCGGGAGCAAAAGAGCCCTAGTGTCACTTAATGTCAAAACTGAATCTGGAACACATTTTACATATAATAAGCCTTCCGAGGTCTGAGTTTTGGAGCACAAAGGGCACTGCCTTAATATGACAAAGCATTGTTACATTAATTTGATTAAGGTTTGAAGATAAATTGAGAGGTCGAGGGTGACCACCATTCACTGAACACCTGGAATGGGCAACGACTTTTCTGGGTGCAGGACTACCAGTGGTCAAAAGAGAAGATTGCTGCTTTCATGGAGTTTACATCCTAGTGTGCCAAGTAACACAAACACATTTCAGTTAATAAGTGTATGTAAAGGCATCAAAACGGGATCAGGGGATGGGAGCAGGTCGCTGTTTTAGAATAAATAGGTCAGGGAAAGCAACTAGAGGGTGTTTACATTTGAGCTGTGACTTGAATACAATACAAATGTGGGGGCGCATAGGCACATGGAGGTGCACAAGGGAAAATGGTTAGTCCAAGTGCCCTAGGGGTGAGGGGGGACAGACCTGACATGTTTAAAGAACAGCTGATGGGCCACTGTGTCTACAAAGTTGAGAGGGAGTTGGAGCAGTAGGAGATAATGAGATCAGGAGAGCAAGTAATGACCATTAATGCATTGTTTTATAAGCCATGGTAAGGAGTTTCGATTTGATTAAAATTGTGAATGGAAGCCATTAAGGCCGATTTCCTTTTCCTAAAAAAAAAGTCACTTTAGTTACTATATAGGAAGTGAATTGAAGGGACTAGAGCAGATTAAGGAGTTCATTTAGGTAAGAGATTGTTACTGTAGTCTAGGTGAGATTTAATGGTTGGACTAAGTAAAATGGTAGCCGTAAGGATGGTGGTAAGTAAACGTTCAAGATGAATATTGAATATAGAATTAATAGGACTTTCAGTTGACGAAAGGACTAGAGTCATGGGTATTTCTTAGATTTGTGAACATTCAAAGGATTCAAGGATTAAATTCAGAATATGAGAAAGTTGATATTCCTTGATAGATTTTTTTTCCCATTGTCAAAGTTAGTGGGATTCAAGTCTGGCTCTCTGAGAGTTTCCATTTTCTTTTGTCCTGACCCCCATTCCTGTGGTGATGACCCAAGAATGTTCTACACTGCCACAGCAAATCACCTTTGTCAGCAACTGTCAATACTAAGATTTGAAGGAACGGCCTTAAAATATTTATATTTAACTTTTTATTTATATATACAATATATACATATATTTATATGTAACTTTATATATAAAACCAAGCACTGGTTTTCCCATGAAATTCACTTGTCCATTGTCAGTCTTATTTTGCAATTTGTGTTGATGTCAAGCATCCTTGTAGCAAAGTAGAGGAAATAGCTTTATAATTGACTTTGGCTATGCTTCCGCTACTTTGATTATTTGATCCACATTATTGCCAATATCTTCTTGGTATGAGAGCCTGAGCCACTAGTGCAGGACTTGGTTTGAAATTCAGGACCTCAGGAGGAGACAGCCACAAAACTGCCAGACAGGATAAGGAGAAAAGTAGAAAAGGAGAAAATTTCATATTCAGTGAGCCTGTAAATCAAAATTGGAAAACACCTGAAACAGCGTAATTAACACTGAATGAAATAACTTTTTAAAATTTCATTGCAATGTGATGTTTTCTCTCTAGTGACTGGTATGAATCCTCTGTCTCCGTATTTAAATGTGGATCCACGATATCTCGTTCAGGTAAAATTGAGACTAGTCCTTTTATGAATTTATTAGTTTGGTGATTTATCTTACTGCTTTAAAAAAAAATCCAGGTTCTTATGCTAACTAGATCTATGATACATATTTTTGGAGGCACCAATTCTGGTCTCCATTTACCCTTTTTCTTTTCTCAGAAACTCCGGGATTTGACTTTTATCTCTCTGGTACTAATTAACTAATTCTCTTTAAAGGATTTTGGGGTTTGAGGTGTTTTGGTTTTTTTCATCCTTTCCCATTTAAATTGTGAAATGTACTAATATTAAATTTACTATCTTACCCATTTTTAAGTGTACTGTCCAGTAGTATTAACTACATTTATAATATTGTGCAACAATTAACACCTACCATATCTATAACTCATTTCATCGTGTAAAACAAACTATACCGGTTGAAAAATAACTTCATTCCACCCACCCATCCCATGGCAACCACTGTTCTGCTTTCTGTTTCTGGTTTTGATACTCTTAAGTACCTCAAATAAGTAGAATTATAGTATCTGTCTTTTTGTGCTTGGCTTATTTCATTTAACATAATATTCTCAAGTTTCACTTATGCTAGAGCATGTGTCATAATTTCCTTCCTTTTAGGCTAACTAATATTCAATTGAATAATATTCCATTCTGCTTATCCATCTGTCCCTGGATGCTTGGATTGCTTTCATATTTTAGCTATTAGGGGTAGTGTTGCTCTGGACATTAGTGTACAAATGTCTCTTTCTGAACCTCCTTTTAATTTTAGTTATATATTCAGAAGTGAAATTACTGGATCTTATAGAAATTTTATTATTTTTTATCTGAGGAACTGCCAAACTGTGTTCCATAGCACTATACCATTTTATATTCCCAAGAACTGCACAAGGTTTGCAATTTCTCCACATCCTCACCAACACTTGTTATTTTCTGCAGTTTTTTTGATAATAGCTATTCTAATGGGTATGAGGTGGTGCTCCTTGTAGTTTTGAGTTGCATGACCCTAATGATTAGTGATATTGAACACCTTTTCATATGATTTTTACCCATTTGTATACCTTTGGAGAAATGCTTATTTAAGTTCTTTGTCCATTTTTGAATTGGGTCTTTATTGTTGTTGTTGAATTTAAGTTCTCTATATATTCTGAGTATTAACCCCTGATCAGATAACACGATTTGCAAATATTTTCTCACATCCTGTGGGTTGCCTTTTTACTATGCTGATTACTATCTTTTGAGGCACAGTATTTTTAAATTTTCACAAAGGCCAGTTCTTCTTTTTCTTTTTCTTTTTTTTTTAAGATTTTATTTATTCATTTGACAGAGGGAGAGAGATCACAAGTAGGCAGAGAGGCAGGCAGAGAGGAGGAAGCAGGCTCCCCACCGAGCAGAGAGCCCAATGTGGGGCTCGATCCCAGGACCCTGGAATCATGACCTGAGCCAAAGGCAGAGGCTTTAACCCACTGAGCCACCCAGGCACCCCTTATTTTTCTTTTCTTTTTGTTGTTGTTGTTGTTGTTGCACCCCTTATTTTTCTTTTCTTTTTGTTGTTGTTGTTGCCGCCTGTGCTTTGGTGTCAAATCCAAGAAGTCATTGCCAAATCCAGTCTCATGCTTTTCTCCCATGTTTTCTTCTAAGAGTTTTTTGATTTTAGGTCTTATATTTAGATCCATTCAATTTTTGTATTAGGTGTTAGGTAAGGATCCAACTTTACTTGTTAATGTGGATATCTGGTTATCAGAGCCTCATTTGTTAAGAGTGTTTTTTTCTCATGGAATGGTCTTGGCAATCTTGTTCAGAATCATTTGACTGTATATGTGAGGTTTTATTTCCAGGTTCACTATTCTGTTTCATTGGTTCATTGGTCTATTTGTCTGTCTTTGTCAGTATCACATTCTTTTGATTACAGTAGCCGTGTAGTAAGTTTTGAAATCAGGAAATGTGATTATTGTTCTTCTTTCTTTCTTTCTTTCTTTTTTTTTTTTTTTTTTAATTTATTTGTCAGAGAGAGAGCACAAGCAGGAGGAGCAGCAGGTAGAGGGAGAAGCAAACTCCCCGCTGAGTGAGGAGCCTGATGCAGGACTCAGTCCCAGGACCCTGGGATCATGACCTGAGCCACCTAAGCATCCCGATTATTGTTCTTTTTCAAGATTGTTTTGGCTGTTTGGGGTTCATTGAGATTCCATATTAATTAGAGGATGGGTTTTTCTATTTGCAAAACAAAAACATGGTATTTTGATAGGGATTACATTGAATCTGTAGATTCTTTTGGATGGTATTGATATCTTAACAGTATTAAGTCTTCCATCCCGCACACATGGGTTATGTTTCCCTTTCTTCTTTATTTGAGTTTAAGAGGTTTTATGGTTTTCACTGTGTAAGACTTAACTCATCAGTTAAGTTCATTCCTAAGTATTATTCTTTTTTTATTTAAAGATATGGTTTTTTATTTCTTTATTTGACAGAGAGGGGAGGGGATGAGAGGGGGAGCACAACCAGGGGGAGCAGTAGGAAGGGGGAGAAGCAGGCTCCCCATGGAGCAAGGAGCCCGTTGTGGGGCTTGATCCCAGAATCCTGGGATCATGACCTGAGCTGAAGGCAGACACTTAACCAACTGAATGACCCAGGCACCCCTATTCTTTTTTATGCTATTATAAGTGGAATTGCTTTTTAAAATTTCTTTTCAAATTGTCCATTATTAGCATATGGAAATCCTTTTAATTTTTTGTGTTGACTTCGTATCCTGCTACTTTGCTGAATTTGTTTATTAGATCTAATAGGTTTCCTTGTGCAATATGTAGGATTTTCTACATACAAGATTATTTTATCTGCAAAGAAAGAAAATTTAGCTTCTTCCTTTCCAATTTGGATACCTTTTATTTTTTCTTGCCTAAATGCTGTAGCTAGAACATACAGTACAAATATCCCCTGCTTTTTGAAAGTTCACATTGTTCCATTTCACCTTCATGAGAGATCTATATTATGTAGGTCTGTATGTAGTACCTGTTTATACTGAACAGAAGAAATCAGAAGAGAATTTTTGCTTTTACCAAAAAAAGCAAAAATAGCATTCAGCATTTGTTTTGCAGTGAGCTGTTATAGTGGCACTCAAGCTCCTTCCTGGGGATCTGCACTCAGCATCTCAGCATCAAGCCATCGCAGCTTATCTGTGAGCATCTGTGCTTTATCTTGATTTATTTTGTGCGTTTGATAGCAAGCTGTGTCCTAGGGTATCAGAAAACAATGAGAGAGGTTATATTTTGGGTCTGGGAATACTCAGAATATTTTTCCATGTAAGTTGATGATAATTGCTTCTTTGCTTTATGACATTTTGACTTACAGGAGGTTTCATAGGAATATTCTACTTATAGATATCAGGGGACTTGTACTATGTCGAAAGAAGAGTGGCAGAAATGGGTATCCTTACCTTTTTCTGATTTTGGAGGGAAAACTTTTATCTTTTACCTTTTAATATAATGTTCACTGTGGAGTTTTCATATATGCCTTTTATTATGTTGAGGTAGTTTCTATTCCTAGTTTGTTGAATTCTTAAAAGTATGTTGGATTTTGTGAAATGCTTTTTTTGCAGTAGTTGAGATGATCGTGGTTTTTTTTTCCCCCTTCTTTCCTTTTTTTTTAATTTGAGTTTTTATTGATTTTTTTTAATTTTTTAATTTTTTATAAACATATAATGTATTTTTATCCCCATCCCCTTCTTTTAATGTGGTGTATTATGATAATCAGTTTTAATATGTTGGGCCATCCTGCATTACATAAATAAATCCCACTTGGTCATGGTGTGTAATCCTTTTAATATGCTGCTGAATTTGTTTCCCTAGTATTTTGTTGAGGATTTTGCGTCAGTGTTCATAGGGGATATTGGTCTGTAGTTTTCTTTTAGTGTCTTTGTCTGGCTTTGGTATTAGGGTAATCCTGGCCTTGTACCAAATATTACCTCCACTTCAATTTTTTTTGAAACGTTTGAAAAGAATTGGTGTTTAGTTCTTCTTTAAATGTTTGGTAGATTTCATGAGTGAAGTCATTAGGTCCAGGGCTTTTCTTGGTTGTGACTTATGTTTAGTGTTAGAGAGAGAGAACATGGGGTTAAAGGGTGGGGGGGCAGAGGGAGAAGGAGAAAGAGAAACTTTAGCAGGCTCCATGCCTAGCACAGAGCCCAATGTTGGGCTCTATCTCAACCCTGAGATTGTGACCTGAGCAGAAATCAAAAGTTGGACCCTTAACCAACTGAGCCACACTGGTGTCTCTGGTGTGACATTTTTTATTCCTGATTTCACACTTCTCACCAATTATAGGCCTGTTCAGATTTCCTGTTTCTTGGTGAGTTTTATGTCTCTAGGAATTTATATATTTCATCAAGGTTATCTATCCAGTTTGTTGGCATGCAGTTTTTTATAGTACTCTCTTATTTCTTTTTCTAGTTCCTCAAGTTTCCTTAAGTTGCAAAGTTAGGTTGTTTATTTGAGATCTTTCTGATATTTTTAATAAGCATTTATAGCTCTGAATTTTCCCCTTAGCACTACTTTCACTGGATCTCATAAGTTTTGATATATTGTGTTTTCTTTTTTATTGATCTCTTAAGTATTTTCTAATTTCCCTTATGATTTCTTCTTTGATCTGTTGGTGGTTTATGGGTGTTTTGTTTAATTTCCATGAATTTGTGAATTTTTCATTTTATTTCTGTTACTGATTTCTAATGCACACTATTGTGGTTGGAGAAAATAGTCTGTATGGTATATTTTAAAATCCATTGAGACTTAATTTGTGTCCTAATATATTATCTGTCCTGGAAAATGTCCCACATGCACTTGAGAAAAATGTCTATGCTATTATATTATTGATAGGTAGAGTGTTTTGTAGATGTTTGTTAGATCTGTTCTTTGATTTATGGTGTTAAGTGCTCATATTTCCTTATTTTCTGTCTGGTTATGATTATTATCCATTATTGAGAATAGAGTATTGAAGTCTCCAATTATTACTGAAGAAATTTCTATTTCTCCCTTTCATTCCACTGTTTTATATTTAATATATTTTAATGGCCTGTTACTAGGTGTATAAATGTTTATAATTGAATCTTTTTGTTGTATTGGACCTTTTATTAATATTCTCTTTCTTTGTAACCTTTCACTTACTTAAAGTCTATATTTTCTGATATTAGTATGGCCATCCTGCTGTCTTGTATTTTATTTGCATAGAATATCTTTTTCTCTGTCACTTCAGTTTGAATCTTTTTGTGTCTTTGGAATGAAAGTAACCCCCATGTAGTGGGATCCTGGTATTTTATCTATTGTGCCAGTCTTGTGTCTTTTGGTTAGAGAGTTTGATCCATTTATATTTAAAATGATTACTGATAAGGAGGGATTTCTGTCATTTTGCTGTTTGTTTTTTATACATCTTCTAGCTTTTTTGTCCTTCATTTCTTGCATTACTGTCTTCTGTGTTTACTTGATTTATTTTTTGCAGTGAAATATTTAAATCTCTTTCTCATTTTCTTTTGTATATGTTCTGTAGTTGTATTCTTTTTAGTTATTGGGGGATTTAACATCCTGAAATTATAAATCTAGTTAGAATTTTTACCAGTTTAACTTCCATAACATGCAAAAACACTTCTTCTTTAACAGGTGTGTACTCCTCCTCTCAGTTGTTAATGTCAATAATTTATAGCTTTAGGGACGCCTGGGGGGCTCTGTCAGTTAAGCTTAAGCATCTGCCTTCAGCTCAGGTCATGATCCCGGGGTCTTGGGATCAAGTACTGCATCAGGCTCCTTGCTCAGCAAGGACCCTGCCTCTCCCTCTGTCTTCCACTCCCCCTGCTTGTGTTCCCTCTCTCTCTCTCTCTCTGACAAATAAATAAATAAATAAAATTTTTAAAAATTAAAAATAAAAATGAGTAAAGGATTTGAGTAGATGTTTCCCCAAAAAGATACAGAAATGTTCAATAACCATAAAAGATATTTAATGTCACTTACTAGGGAAATGCAAATCACAAAACCGACATGAGATACTCCTTCACTACTGCTATAGGTATTATCAGAAACATGCAATAACTGATGTTGGTGAGGATATGGGGAAATTGGACCTTCATGCACTGCTGATGGAAATGTAAATTGAAACAGCTGCTTTGGAAATAGTCTGATAGTTTCTCAAAATATTAAAAATAGAGTTACCGGGTGCCTGGGTGGCTCAGTGGGTTAAGCCTCTGCCTTCAGCTCAGGTCATGATCTCAGGGTCCTGGGATCGAGTCCCACATCGGGCTCTCTGCTCAGCAGAGAGCCTGCTTCCCTCTCTCTCTCTGCCTGCCTCTCTCCCTACTTGTGATTTCTCTCTGTGTGTGTCAAATAAATAAAATCTTTTTAAAAAATAAAAAGAGTTACCATTTGACCCACTAATTCTTCTCAATAGATTTATACCCAAGAAAATTGGACAGTTTCTCAAAATATGAAAAATAGAGTTACCATATGACCCAGTAATCTACTCAGATATATACCCAAGAGAATTGGAAACATATGTCCTCACAAGAGGTTGTGCATGAATGCTCTTATCAGGTTTATAGTAATTGCCAGGAGGTAGACATAACCCAAATGTCTGTCAACTTAAAAATAAACAAAATGTGGCATCTCCATGCAATGAGATATTTAGCAGGAAAAAAAGGAAGAAGTGAGGACACATGCTGGAACATGGTCGAGCCTTGTAAACTTATTACATGAAAGAAGCCAGTCATAAAAGACCATATATTGTATGATTCTATGTACATGAAATGTCCAGAATTGGCAAATACAAAGAGACAGAAAGCAGACTGATTAGTAGCTGCCCAAGGTAGGGGAGAAATGGAGAATGACTGCTAACAGGTATGGGGTTCTTTTTGGGGTAGTGAAAATGCTCAAGATGATGATAGTCTTCGTTGTACAATACTGGATATACTAAAAACCATTGAATTATACACTTTAAATAGGTGAATTATATGGTATTTGAATTACATATCAGTAAATAGGATGGGTTTTGTGGTGGTTTTTTAAGAGTAGTGGTTGGGACTTTTTGTTTCGAGTTGAATAATTGACTGCCTGCATTTCTTGTTCAGTGTGTTTCAATAGAAGCAAGTTGATTTGGGACTTGTTTAAAACTTGTTTGTTTTTGCAGGAAATGTTTGTCAAATATCTGCAGTGTATGTTTATTGATTTTATTTCAAAAGTACCTCATTATTTTACTCAAAATCAAAACTAGTCACATGTATTTTGCTTAAATGTTGAATTTAGGCTTAAAGGTTGTACTGTAGCTCCATTTAAAAATATGGTGAGTGCTATGAAGTGTGTAAACCTGGCAATTCACAGACCTGTGCCCCTGGGGCAAATAATACATTATATGTTAATAAAAAATAATAAATAAATAATACATAACATTGTGACCCTGCAGTGCTAGGTGGGGCTTGGTCAGGTTAGACATCAATTTTTTAAAAATTGGGATTCTTGCTTAATCACAAACATTTGTAGTGACCTTTTTCATTCAAATGCAAACGGGGTTTCAGAATTGAAAAGGTTTTCTCATCTCGTCATAAAAACCATGGAAAGGCTAAATTTAAAGATTACCTTAGTTAAAACTGAATTTTATGGAACAGTTTTCCATACTTCTGAAGTACAGAGACATCATAAATACTACATGTGAACTCACCATATACTGGTTTTTGTCAACAACTTTTATCTGAGGCACTATTTGTGGTTTCTCTTACTATTGCTTTGTGTTGTCACCACCTTTGCATCCTCACTGATAAATTAAAAATTACATTAGGTAGATAATCTTCCACTTTTTAGGCCAGATGAACATCCAATATAAAAACAAGATGAATTTGAATATTTCTAACATCCAGTGTCTCCAGTTGAAATATAAATATTTCATATAATCTTGGCCTTCTGACTATTTTATCAGGTACAGTGGTGCCCATCCTTGGATGCATTTCTCTTCTGTGTGGCAAACAGTGTTACTAGTGATTGTTACACAGTGTCCTCAGCACAAGAACTTTTCAGTGTATCTTCCCTACATGCATGTGTTATCTTTACTTCAAGAGCAACCTATTAAGTGCTTATTTCTTGCAGTTCAGATTTGGCTTGCAGAAGTTTTTTTCATAACATAATAAGCTATTAATCATATTTTTATAGAAACCAAGTTGCCATTTTCGTTTTCTCTCAGGATTAATGTAATTTGGCAAGTGTCCCCTCCCTCAAAAAAGTCTTTGCAAATTTTTGTTACGTGAAGCAGTACATTTAAGAAGCTCTTGGGTGGCTCATTCAGTTAAGCATCTGCCTTCAGCTCAGGTCATGATCCCAGGGTCCTGGGATCGATTCCTGCTGTGCATCCAGCTCCCTGCTCAGAAGGGAGCCTACTTCTCCCTCTCCCCACCACCCCACCCCCCACCACCACTCATGTTCTTTTACTATCTCTGTCTCTGTCAAGTAAACAAATAAAATCTTTTTAAAAAATTAAGAAGTGAAACAGTACATTCTAATTGCATTTAAAAGATTAAGCCCCAATGACAGCTAACCATGAAATTGTTTTCAAGAGGCTCTGTGTGTGAACTGATGAACATTTGCCTTCAGTCCTCTTAGTACTTTTATTATGGTTGACCCTAGCAAAGAGTTGAGTTGGTGATGACATGCACTTGTGCTTATTAATGTTCATCATGACCTTTTTAAAAAAATTTCCTGTTTGTAATTAGCGATCCATTTCTAGGTTGAACGATTATATGCCTCATTAAATATAGCATTTCCAAAAATTTCAAGCCAGAAGTGCAGTTTAAAACTAAGTGATTAATTTAAAGGTCCAAAACTTGTGAGAAACCATGTATATCATGATATGGGATCTCTTCAGAGTTGGCTTATTATTGCCCAACAGACTGTTTCTGTGTGATGAGAGTAGATGTGCTAGCTTATTTGTGTACTTTTTGGTGAGAATATATGCATAAGCCAGAAATCAAAAACCAGTGCATAGCTGCAGTTTTCCTAATCAGGAATGCATTTACTGAAGTTTCATATTGGATAAAGTGATGTTTGCTTGTTAGCAAATTGCCAGCAGTGTGTGCTTATGGCTTATTTTAACCATTTTTGTATAGAAAGCTTGGCAAACCTGTATTGAATGTGTTCTGTATGAGTGTATTGTATTATAGAATCAATCATATTGTGCTCTTACAGTAGCATTTTCAACTTAGGATTCTTGGGTAGCCTTCATGGGTTTCATATCAAATTTGTATATGCATTTACTAGAAAGAGATTATAGCTCTCTAAGATTATTAAAATAGATGCTTCCCCAAACTGTTAAGAATTAAGAAGGCAATTTTGCCCTTGCATAATTGATCCAAACTGTTATGGTTTTATAGTTTCCGCTCATTTTTTATGATAATAGTAAAATTGTGCTTGATAAATAGTAGCTATAGAATGAGACTTCTTTTTCCACAGTGGTATCTCAATCGAATAAACCGTTACTTCTCTTACCTTTCCATTTACCTTTCTCTAGAGCTGGTCTTTCTAAACTCTCTTGCATGTTGCATCATATTTATCATTAAGTAAGGCAAATTACATACAATCGGTCAAACTTAATTGAAAAGCAAGTTCTGATGAGAATGCCTCCTAAAAACTAATGAGTATAACTGTATGTGTAGTTCATTTCACTTCACTTTGATTTAGGTGTTGCTGTTGCAGAAAGTTTTAATTCATGCTTGACTAAGTATAGTTGAGTTTTAGTTAATCTCAGGTTTTACTTTTGTGAATTTGACAAATTAAAAAACACTTTTTAAGTACTGGGTTTTGAGGGGAGCTCAGTTTGTTTTTTGTTATTGCCCCTTTAGGATACAGATGAGTTTATTTTACCGACTGGAGCTAATAAAACCCGGGGCAGGTTTGAGCTGGCCTTCTTTACCATTGGAGGATGTTGTATGACAGGTGGGTATGATAATTTTTTTCACTGTCCTTAATCCAAGTAGGCAAAAGTTCTTAAAATCAAAAGCAATTCAAGTACTGGTTTCAGGGTGTTAAAAAATCATTATTGAGGGCCACCTGGCTGATTTCAGTGGACCATGTGACTCTTGATCTTGGGGTTTTAAGTTCACATTTCATGTTAGGTGTGTAGATTACTTAAAAATAGAATTTTTAATAATAGTAAATAAGTAAATGATCATTATTTACATTTTTTATTTTTTCCTATTAAATAAAAGTAAAAAAGAATCAGAAGTGCAGTTGTTTTTTACTGTGATTCACTAGGGGCTGCATTTGGAGCAATGAATGGTCTACGGCTAGGATTGAAGGAAACCCAGAACATGTCCTGGTCCAAACCAAGAAACGTACAGTAAGTCTTATGTAATCATCTCATGTAGTGGTGTTTGAATATTAACCTCTACTTTGTTGACCTGCTGAACACAATCTTGAGATTACACATGTTTAGAGGATTGACATCCATTTTGATCGATTTTTTAATTTTCTTAATCAAAAGAAACTAAGGAATCAGGTTACTGAGGCTAAGGTTTGTTTTGTTTTTTAAAAGATTTTATTTACTTATTTCAGTGAGAGTGAAAGATAAAACAAGCAGGGAGAAAGGGTAAAGGGAGAAGCAGGCTCCCCCTGAGCCAGGGACCCGATGCAAGACCCCAGGATCATGACCTGAGCCGAAGGCAGATGCTTAAACCATTGAGCCAACCTGAGGCTAACATTTTAAAAGGAGTGATTTTTGGTCAGTGTCCCTCAATTAGCTGGTGCTTACCCCAACCCTACTTACCTACCTTTTCATTCTGTAGGCCTTTACGGCATGCTTTTCAAGTTGTTGAGTTGCTGCATTATTTGGATTGTTTGAGGGCATGCAAAAACCACAGGACTTGGTAGTAAAGAAATAAGCATGTAAGAGTAATTGCTGGGTATGCTGTCATTTGAATTGAACTACTTACTGAGTTCACACTCCATTTCTGAAAGGAGAACGCTAAAGAAAATCTATCACAAAATTCCTAGAAATTAGTGGTAGTTCCTGAGTCTTCTCTCAGGAAATTCAAGTTTGTGGAGAAAGGAAAGTACAGATGTCTTCACCCTGCCTAAGAAATAAACATGACCAGTCCATGTAGATAACTCTCTAAATAATTCGGTTTAGTTTTACATAATTTTATGGCTCCTGGTTTTGCTTTAGGACACATTAAGCTCCATTTTCTTTGTATGTTATTTAGCCAGCAGGTGGCAGCAGCTTTGCTAAATTAGATGTTGGGAATCCTGAAGGTTTGTCAAGTTTCTCATATTCCTGTTAGGATGTGGATCTTGGCTTTACTAAGCCACATCCTTGAATATTTTTACATCTATATTAATATTTGTCCCTTACTCTGGGGCACCTGGGTGGCACAGTCAGTTAAGTGTCTGTCTTTAGCTAAGGTCATGATCTCAGGGCCCTAGGATTGATCCCCATAATGGGTTCCCTGCTCATGGGGGAGGCTGCTTCTCCTTCTTCCTCTGCCTGCCACTCCCCTGCCTATGCTCTTAGGTGCATTCACTCTTGTTCTCCCTCTCACTGTCAAATAAGTAAATAAAATCTTTTAAAAATATATTTGTCCCTTATTCTAATACTTTTTATTTTTAACTTTTTTGTGTGATAGAAAATTTTGAAAATATACCAAAGTAGACAGAATAGTACAGTGAAGACCCATGAACCATAATCCATCCTCAACAATCAACCAGGATTGGGACCAATTGTGCTCCATCTCATTCTTCTCTCCCATATTACTTTGAAGCAAGTCCCTAATTAACATCATATTAAATATGAAAGTGGATGGTCAGGGTGCCTGGGTGGTTCAGTCGTTAAGCATTTGCTTTCACCTCAGGTCATGGTCCCAGGGTCCTGAAATCGAGCCCCCTGTTGGGCTACCTGCTCAGCAGGAAGCCTGCTTCTCCCTCTTCCATTCCCCCTGGTTGTGTTAACCTCTCTCGCTGTCTCTCTTGGTCAAATAAATAAAATCTTAAGAAAAAAAAGGAAAGAAAGTGGAAAGTCTCCTGGAAAAGATAACTTGTTTCTTAAAACAGTGATAGTTAATTAATTTTTGGAGAGAGTCAGATTGGTTTGTATTTTTTAGGTAAGATTTTTAAAATATATCATTTTTATATAACAATTCTGATCTTACTAAATAGGAAGCATTTAAAATAGGAGACAGCTGGAGCCCCTGGGTGGCTCAGTCAATTAGGTGGCTGCCTTTGGCTCAGTTTATGATCTCAGGGTCCTGGGATTGACCCCTGCATTGGGCTCCCTGTTCAATGAGGAGTCTACTTCTCCCTCCCCACCTCTACCCCTTATTCCCTCTTGTGCTCTCTTGCACTCTCCCTCAAATAAGTAAATAAAATCTTCAAAAAATAAAATTAATAAAATAGGAGACACCCTCTAAAAATGGAAAGAAGATAAGGTTTGAGGCCAGAAAGATCTATGTAGCTTCAAAGCCTTACTGTTTTGTGATCCTAGGTAAGTTTTTTCTGCTTTCTCGGCCTTGAAGGGTTATTGAGAGGTGATTAAAGTAGGTAAGGGCCCAGTATGTGGAGATATATTGCCCAATCGTATGCCAAACAATTTCACCAATTTGCAGTGCTTCCAGCAGTGCAGTAATGAAAATTACTAGTTTTTAAAAAGTGTTACATATGACAACAATATGCTGAACTTAAAATGTTAGGAAATATGTAACAGAATTGGTTAGAAACAATATACTTCATTACTAACATTTTTTAAAAGCCTTTTAGAAATAATACAAATTTTTGTTATTTGGGCATTAATTTAAATGAGTTTTTAATTGCAATAAATAAGTTTTTCCACTCTTGCTGTAATTCCATAATTTCCAGCAGTAGTCAGCTGTCCGGATAGACCCATTCCTGTGATGGTGTTACACTGCTGGGAGAGGAATGTCCTGTCTTCTTCCTCCAGTTGCCTCTGTCACTGTTCTGGTGATAGCTGGCGCTGGTGCAAGGCAGAACTGTGCTTCCTTGAGAGTGTGCTGAGCGTTCACTCTGGCCGCTTCGCTCTAGCCTGGGAGCAGACACAGTATGCTTTCTCCATGCATTCTAGTTGGACAGCTTTTCCTTTCTCTTTGAGTATTTCCTTTAATTCTGCTTTATATTCTACAGTATCCCATGCTTTGATCCTATTTAACATCCAAAGTATATTCTTCCCTAAAAAACTTAATTGTAAGCTAATTTGTCCATGATAATGGTATTTTTTACTGTAAATCAATTACTGTAAGCTTTTTTATAAAATACATTCTAGGTTGTCATTCAGAGCCTTTCTGTATTTGACTTATATTTAAAAATAAGAAATTTCTTTACTGCCTGAAAATGTTGGAGGTTTAACCTTTATTTATATTTATATAATCATTCTTAATAAATTCTGAGGAGATATTGAGGTAAGTTTTAAATTTAAGAAAATTGGAGGCACCTCGGTGGCTCAGTGGGTTGGGCCTCTGCCTTCAGCTTGGGTCATGGTCTCAGGGTCCTGGGATCGGGCCCTGGGTCAGGCTCTCTGCTCAGCGAGGAACCTGCTTCCCCGTCTCTGTCTGCCTGCCTCTCTGCCTGCTTGCCTCTCTGCCTGCTTATGATCTCTCTCTCTGTCAAATAAATAAATATCTTTAAAAAAAAAAAAAAAAGAAAGAAAAAGAAAACTGGGGGCACCTGGGTGGCTTAGTCGTTAAGTGTCTGCCTTCAGCTCAGGTCATAATCCCAGGGTCCTAGGATCGAGCCCCACATTGGGCTCCCTGCTCAACGGGGAGTCTGTTTCTCCCTTTCCCAATCCCCCTGCTTGTGTTCCCTCTCTCGCTGTCTCTGTCAAATAAATAAAAATCTTAAAAAATAAAAAATTAAATTAAATTAATAGAACTTTGGAGGGCACCTGGGTTGCTCAGTTGGTTGGGCATCTGACTCTTGATTTCAGCTCAGGTCATGATCAAGGTGTCTTGGGATCAAGCTCTGCCTCAGTGGGGTGTCTGCTTCTCTCCATCTCCCTCTGCCCCTCCCCCCTGCTCTCTCTAAAATAAGTCAATAAATCTTTTTAAAAATAACTATGGGCGCCAGCAACCTCTTCGACCTCAGCAGAAGCAACTTCTTCCTAGGAACATCGCCAAAGGCAAGGGAAGCAAAGGCAAAAATGAACTATTGGGATTTCATCAAGATCAAATTGACATTGGGGAGGGTATGTGCTATGGTGAGTGCTGTGAAGTATGTAAACCTGGCGATTCACAGACCTGTACCCCTGGGGATAAAAATTCATTATATGTTTATTAAAAAGTAAAAAATAAATAAAAAATAAATAACTATGGGCACCTGAGTAGCTTAGCCAGTTAAGCGTCTGCCTTCGGCTCAGGTCATGATCCCAGGGTCCCGGAATCAAGCCCCTATCAGGCTATCTGCCTCTCCCCTCTCCACTGATTGCGCTCTCTCCCTCTCTCTCTGTGTCTCTCAAATAAATAAATTCTTTTTAAGATTTTATCCTTTTTTTTTTTTTTGACAGAGACACAGTGAGAGAGGGAACACAAGCAGGGGGAGTGGGAGAGGGAGAAGCTCAATCCCAGGACCCCAGGATCATGACCTGAACTGAAGGCAGACACTTAGTGGCTGAGTTACCAGGTGCCCCAATAAATAGAATCTTTTAAAAATAAAAAATAAAATTAAGAAAACTTTGGCTGTTGGATTTATACATTATAAATTGCTATATAGTTATGATTTTTCAAATTAGAGAAATGGTGATTCTAAGCACAAATTCTTTCTCTTTCTGCCCTGGTAGGATTTTGAACATGGTGACTAGGCAAGGGGCACTTTGGGCTAATACTCTAGGTTCTCTGGGTAAGTAGAGATCTCACATAAAAATAAATCATTAATGCAAAGAAAGAATGTATATTTATTACGAACAATTTAATCAAAATTCTGGCCTCATGATATTAAAAATTATAGCTAAATCTACTGTGGTGAATAGTGTAGATAATACTTAGGAAAAGACTATGAACAATATAACAAAGTAATACTAATACCATTTCTCAGTGTTTTAAAAGTCTTTTTTAATATTACATACTCTCCTGTCCAAGCAAGTTACCAAATCATGTTTTAAGTAGATAGAAAATCCAGATAATTTAGGTCCAAGTCAAATGCCTTTGTATGTTAGGAAAGGTTCAGCGGTTCTGTAGTAAGATATGATTAATTCATCCCTCTAATAGCCCATTCAGCATTCTCTTTACCTCGGAGATTTCCCAGACCTAATTTCCAGAGTTGCAATAGGGCCTTTGTAGATAATAAAGACGTTTGTAGTTCTAAGCAAAGGGTCATTTAGTAGGACTTAGGACCAAATTATTTCATATTATATTGTTTATGAATGATTGACTCTTTTGATGACTCATGGCTTTTAATAATTATACTACCTGTGGTAACTTCACTCTAACAGCTGAGAGTGTTTTTGTAAATTAGTTGAAAGTCTGAAAATCTTTTAATGGTGGCAGATTAAATAAAAGAAAATGCAAGCATCTTATTGAAAAAATAGAAGAGGCATCTGTTGTGAGAGAATAATATCCCAGCTTTGCCATGGGATTTAGAAGCAGTACATTTTTCCTAGGAAATGACTGCTTCCATATCCTGCTGATGTCACCTTTGCTCCCACCCCATACAGAGTCACCCTTCTTTGTTTCTGTTTGGATGCTTATATACCTAGTCAGCCATCCTGGTCTGTCCAGGGACTGTCTTCGTTTAGCACCGCAGATCTCATGCTCCAGGAAACTCTCAGTCGTGGGTGAACTGGGATGGCCAGTTGTTTTGTGTGTTCCCCGTGTAATATGATCAGTCACAGTGTTCTGCTCAAGTTCAGTTTCAGTTAAAGAAGTTGAAATGGTAGTAAGAGCCTTTATAGAAGTATAAGAACATCACAACAGGATTTGTAAGGCAGAGTTTGGTGTAATATTGATGGGTCAAACATGGTATAAATTTGAGAAACTATAAGGAAAAGGATTACTAGGAATCTTTACAGGTGTGGGAGAAAGGTAGTTTTGGGGAACATTTTGTTAAAACTAAATAGTGCTAGTGTTACAGTTTTTTACATGGGCTGGAACCATACCTCAAAATTTTTTTAAGTTAACGTTTTTCTTACAGTAGAAATGTATGTGTTTTTGTTTCTAAATCCAAAGTATAGCTATTATGAATAAAATACAAGTGAAGATTAAAAATATTTTTCCTGGGACTCCCCAGTGGTACTTTTTATAATTAGCTACTATTGGTGTTTCTTCGGAAGCTTTCCAAAGATTTTCTTTGCATTTCCCAAGTTGTACACACATGTCCCTGCTTTACATGCTCGTGAATGTAGTTTTTCTTGATTTTTTTTTTTTTTTGGAGGATGCAGTATTTCATTATATGAAAAGTCCGTTTCTTAGTCTGTGCCCTTTGATGAGCATTTTATTTGATGCCAGGCTTTTCCTGTTACTAATAGTATGTATATATATATAGAATATATGTATTCTTTATGCTCATATAACGTCTATAAGATATATTTCTCTAAATGTAATTGTTGTACTGACATTTAATCTCTTATTACTGATCAGTTCCATTTTCCCTGTAGCTTTACTCTATAGTGCATTTGGTGTCATCATTGAGAAAACACGAGGTGCAGAAGATGACCTTAACACCATAGCAGCTGGAACCATGACAGGCATGTTGTATAAATGTACAGGTAGGTACTACTGAATGAAGGAGCTCTCTCTCTCAATATACTTTGAAGTATGCTTTAAAAACTAAGTATCCACAGTTTTTAAAGGATGCTTGACATGTTTTTTGCAGTATAATGGAGTGTTGTCTAAAACCTAATAGTTGTTTTGGGTTTTGGGTTTTATTTTGATTTTTTTATTTTGATAGAATACATAAAACATAAAGTTGACCATCTGAACTATTTTTTAAGTGTAAGTTCGGGAATGTTAAGTTAATATATACATTGTGAAATATCACCACCATCTAACTCCAGAAATTCTCTTCATCTTATGAAACTGAAACTCTATAGCCATTAAACAGAAACTCCTCATTTTCCCCTTCCTTTAGCCCTTGGCAACCACCGTTCTACTTTCTAACTATAAATCTGAACTCTGAGGTACTCTAGCTCTGTAGGCAAAATCATACAGTATTTGTCTTATGACTGTCTTTTCACATGTAGCATTATATCCTCAAGTTCATCCATGTTGTAGCATCTTCAGTATTTCCTTTTCAAGGCTGAATAAAACTCCATTGTATGTATCTACCCCATTTTGTTTATCCATTCATCTGTCAGTGGATAGTTGGATTGCATCCACTTTTGACCGCTGTGAATAATGCTTCAATGATGGGTGAACTAAATACAACTCAACTTTGAAAAAATAATCAGAACCCTAAGAGTTGAACCAAAATGACCTGCGTGGAGATCAAATATCCCATTCTCCTCTGGGATGGAAAACTAACATTCACTGACTTATGATTATAATTTCAGCTATAAGCACTTACTATAACTTATTTAAAACTGTGAAATGATGATCATCATACCCCAGTTTAATAGATGAGCACAGTATTAAGATGACCTTTTTTCAAAAGGTCATATAAGTCAGGACAGGCCCAAAGTTTTCATCACATTTCTGCATTAAATAGCTTAAACTAGGCGCCTGGGTGGCTCAGTGGGTTAAAGCCTCTGCCTTCGGCTCAGGTCATGATCTCAGGGTCCTGGGATTGAGCCCTGCAACCAGGCTCTCTGCTCAGCAGGGAGCCTGCTTCACTTCCTCTCTCTCTGCCTTGCTTCTCTACCTACTTGTGATCTCTGTCTGTCAAATCTTTAAAAAAAAAACTTTAAAATCTTTTTAAAAAAAAAAGCTTAAACTACATATTTCTGTACTCATGCTTTTAAGAATTAACTTCTGTTTTATTATGCATTAGACACGATTAACTGAATAAATCTGTTTCTTAGTAATTCCTCCATCACAAATATCAGGTAGCATTTTTGCTTCATTTTTACTAGAAGAAAAGACAAGACTCAACAGGATCATGAAATCCAAGATTTCCTGATATATCTGAGAGTAAGAGGTTTTTCTTATATTGAAAATGGACCAGGGGCACCTGAGTGGTTCAGTAGGTTGAACATCCAGCTCTTGGTTTTGGCTCAGGTCATTATCCCAGGGTCATGGAACTGAGCCCCACTATCACTCCATGCTCAGGGTAGAGTCTGCTTGGGATGATCTCCCTTTCCCCCATGTGCATGTGTGTGCACGTTCTCTCCCTCTTTCTCTCTCTCTCACTCTCTCTAAAATAAATAAATAAATCTTTAAAAAGAAGGAAAAAGGAGAAAAGGAAATGGACCACGTTTAGAATTTTATCCCTAAGAGCTCACAGTACTTGCATAAATGGACCTCCCAGGCAGAGTGAGACAGCAACTACCTTTTATGTCCACGTAGATGGTACGTTGGCATAGAAAAACCTTGTTAAAAATCTAGAAATAATTCTCGGAAAATCTTTGGGGTCAGACAGAAGAATTTAACACTTTAATTGGCACAGGGGCGCACTCAGCAAGAGTTTACCTGGCCCGAACTGGGTTTACAAAAGATCAAATTAATATTTAAAGACAAGATTTAAGATTTTTTATTTATTTATTTGACAGACAGAGATCACAAGTTGGCAGAGAGGCAGGCAGAGAGAGGAAGGGAAGCAGGCTCCCTGCTGAGCAGAGAGCCTGATGCAGGGCTCAATCCCAGGACCCTGAGATCATGACCTGAGCCGAAGGCGGAGGCTTACCCCACTGAGCCACCCAGGTGTCCCATACTATGCATATTTAAAAGATAGAAGGGAAAAGGCCGAATGATTGGTTTTGAAGGAAATGGGAGACTAGCTTTCTGTGTCAGGGACTTCCCTGCAGTAATGACATTTGTAACACAGTCTGACACACCTGCCACATAAATTATAAAAGAGAAAGGTCTTGGTTCAGAAAAGAAAAAGCAAAAAAGACTATCTCTTAATTCTGTGTCAGGTGACAGTAGATTTCATCTTTCATTGCAATTATGAAGCAGAGAGGAAGTCAATAACTGCTGACCTAGAATTCCAATGTTGACTCATCTTTCCTGGCTAAACAATTTAAGTTTAGCTCAACACATCAAAATCAGTCTACAAAGGCAGATCAGTGTGTTTTACTGATTTCTGGTTTAGAATGAACTTAATAAGACAGCATAGAATTACGAATTTTGTATGGCAGAAATACAAATACACTTCCAACTTGTACATTCAGGGATTTGGAGTAGAGTTCAGGCACTCTTGGACTAGAGCCGGCATAAACTCCTAAGGACAGAAGTTTACATTTAGGGAATGGCTGATTACTGCCAACCTAAAACATTTCCAATCCCCAATGTATTTTTCAACAATAGAAATTAAAATTTTAAAAAGGTTTAAAATTAAAGTAGTATGACTCAGCGTAGGTATGGAGCTACTTTAGTGGAAAGAAAAGTCATGAGGAAAAATACATGAGAAAATGGATAGTTGTCAGACCAAAAAAGGAATAATTCTGAGGGGGTGATTTTAGTTCATACCTAATACATGTTTAATGGATCTGTGTAAATATTTTCAAAGGGTATGAAAAATTATTTGCTTTTCTATGGCATATGAAAATCTGTTCAATAATGACCAGTGTTGGGGCTTCTGTGTGGCTCAGGTGTCTGCCTTCAGCTCAGGTCATGATCCCAGGGTCCTGGGATCAAGTCCTGCATTGGGCTCCATGCTCAGTGGGGAGTCTACTTCTCCCTCTCTGCCCTTCCCCCTGCTTGTGTTCTCTCTCTCAAATGATACCTTGAAAAAATAGTAATGACCAGTATTCTACCAAAACATGAACAGCTCTAGTTTCGCTATCATTCATAAACTTAGGACTAATGTTTAAAAGGCTTTAAAGGTCATTTATCTGATATCAGGAACAGGGCATCAGAGACCAAAAGATATGGGCACTCCCCATTCCCTCACAAAAAGTCCCTGCCTATTCATTCTGTGCCTTCCCTAAGAAGGTCGTCTTAGAACGGCAAACTAAATAAAAATAAAAGGATATACAAAGACATTTCTTTGTATTAAACAAGCAAATACCGTCAGAATTATTGTTAACAGGTACTGTTTATCAGTGAATGCCAGGCCTTCAGAATGAAACTGTATGTGCTAAAAGGACTTCCTTAACGACTTCTTTATTTCTATTCCTGGCAGTATTCTTCCCATAAATTAAAATGCACATAACATATGTAACATGCAACGGGCTAGCTGTTATAATATACAAAATATTTTGACAGATCACTTAAACCAATAATTTAATTAAAAAATGGAGTAGGGTTGACAAAGTGCTTCAGTGAAAAATACAAATTACCACTGAACAGTAGAAGTCACTCAGTTTCACAAGCAACCAGGGTAAAGCAAAATAAAACATTAAGATAATATTTTTCACCATCTGTCCTTAAAAAAGTGATGGTAGGGGGCCACAGCCATCCCACTGGTCAGCTCCGAGGGCCCGCTGAGCTGCCCGTGGTATCAGATACTGGCGTGTGCAGTCCCCGAGTCCCGGCTGCCGGCCTTCTCAGCCAATCATGTTGGAGCATCTGAGCTCGCTGCCCACACAAATGGATTACAAGGGCCAGAGCTAGCCGAACAGATGTTTCAGGGAATTGTTCTTTTTTCTGCAGTAGTTGGATTTATCTACGGGTATGTAGCTGAACAGTTTGGGTGGACTGTCTATATAGTTACAGTCGGATTTGCTTTTTCGTGTTCATTGACATTTCTTCCATGGCCCATTTACTGCCGACACCCCCTCAAGTGGTTACCTATTCAAGACTCAGGCTCAGAAGGCAAGAAACCAGGGGAAAGGAAAATTAAGAGGCATGCTAAAAATAACTAATTGGGTTTTTCATGATTTAGCTTTATTCTTGCACCTGCTTTCATTTTGCTTGAGAAGAGCTCAGTTTTCATACCCAAAACATGAGCTAAAACCTACTGCTGCTCTTACAGCACAGCTGTGTATAGATTTTGTTCTCTTTATATTTCACTTCCAGCTCAGCTGGCTTTTGATTTTTTTTTTTTAAGATTTTATTTATTTATTTGACAGAGAGAAATCACAAGTAGGCAGAGAGGCAGAGAGAGAGGAGGGAAGCAGGCTCCCTGCTGAGCAGAGAGCCTGATTCGGGGCTCGATCCCAGGACCCTGGGATCATGACTTGAGCCGAAGGCAGAGGCTTAACCCACTGAGCCACCCAGGCGCCCCTGGCTTTTGATTTATAAATACTTCAGACCTCCTCTTCATAATATTCCTCTGAAATGAGAACAGAAAACACAAGTAAGCAAAGTTTCTTTCAGGTCTACCAAAATAATGAATAAATGCCTCTTAAATGAAAATACAATTTAACTGTCAAAGTTTTATAATTCACTGAGTGGTTAAATTGTTTTAATGTTTGCAATTAAAACTCAGTGCAGGAACGCCTGGGTGGCTCAGTTGGTTGGACGACTGCCTTCGGCTCAGGTCATGATCCCGGAGACTTGGGATCGAGTCCCGCATTGGGCTCCCAGCTCCATGGGGAGTCTGCTTCTCCCTCTGACCTTCTCCTCGCTCATGCTCTCTCACTGCCTCTCTCTCAAATAAATAAATAAAATCTTTAAAAAAAATAAAAATAAAAATAAAACTCAGTGCAAGTCTGTGTCTTATAAAAAATAAAAAGTGATGGTAGGGGGTGCCTGAGTGGGTCAGTCATTAAGTGTCTGCCTTGGGCTCAGGTCATGATCCCAGGGTCCTGGGATCGAGCCCTGCATCCAGTTCCCTGCTCAACAGGAAGTCTGCTTCTCCCTCTCCTATTCCCCCTGCTTGGATTCCCTCTCTCACTGTGTTTCTCTGTCAAATAAATTAAAAAGTCGTAAGTAGCTGATGGTTACTGACTGGAGGTGGGTTGGGGAATGGATGAAATAGCTAAATTGGTGACGGAGAGTGAGGAGTGAACTGGTGATGAGCACCAGGTGATTAAAATAAAAACTTAAAAAAGTGATGGTAGGTGACACTGCATATTGGCAAAGGTAAACAAGCAACTGGCATTAGTTATTACTGTTTTAAATATGTAGATCCTTTGCTCAGGTAATCTTTCAGGAATTAAACCTACAGCAAACTATGGCATACACCCAAAACTGTTTATACCAATGTGTTTAAGACTGGCTTCGAGGAGAGGGGATATTTGAACAGAGACAGATGAGGGAGCATGTAAGGTGGATGTCTGGAAGCAGTGATTTAGGTAAAGCCTAACAGAACAAAGACCCTGAAGTGGTGGTTAAAAGGCAGTGGGGGAGGGAGAGAGTAGTAGAATCTAGAGACATAAAAGTGGCAAGGAACCAAATCAGATAGAAGATGGAACTTCATAGGCCACTGTAAAGAATTTGACTTCACTAGGCTTTAAGTCTTACATTCTGAATACAAGCATTTCCATTTACTTAAAAGCCTTAATTGTTTATCATAACAGAGAGGTAAGCTTTCACTGTTGTTCTGGGTACAGTTTACACAGGAGATGTTAGTTAAGTCAGGGTTTATAAATCCTCTAAAACTTCCCTAAGATTCTCAAAGGGATCTGGGCCACCATACCACCACAGGAAAGCAACCACCAAAATGACTAAGAATCTGGTGAAAAAAGAGTCCTACGAGAACAATCATATAGGCAGTCATAAACGGCTGAGATCATGTAATGAGTGTCGTCTTGCTCTGGAGAACTGGGAGTGCTGGGCAAGGACTGGTGCAGCGGCCGTGAGGGAAGCCCAAAAGCCAGCTGCTCTGCTGCCCAGAGCCACACACCCTGCTTCCACTCTTTAACAGAGAGAGCAAAGGGAAAAAAGGCAGGAGACAGCCCCCGTTGTAGAGCTCCAGTCACCTTTGATTTCCGCCTTTCCTTCATCATCCCCTCATTGCATCATTCATAAGGTTCACCATCCATCGCCTGATTTGCCTTTTCTCAAAAGTCCAAACTTCTGGGGCGCCTGGCGGGCTCAGTGGGTTAAAGCCTCTGCTTTCGGCTCAGGTCATGATCCCAGAGACCTGGGGTCGAGCCCCGCATCGGGCTCTCTGCTAGGCAGGGAGCCTGCTTCCACCTGTCTCTATCTGCCTGCCTCTGCCTACTTGTGATCTCTGCCTGTCAAATAAATAAATAAAATCTTAAAAAAAAAAAAGTCCAAACTTCTATAACAGAACTTTTTCATTGGCCATTTTGATTTTAGGCTTCTACCTTCAATTTGTCTTATCTGTTCACTATTTCTGGCTTAATCTTCCTCAAGTATGGTTCTAATTATAGTACTCCCTGTCCAAAAACCTTTGATGATGACATAATGCTTTTCAACTTAAATTTTTCACCCCGGCCTTCCATGCTCTAATCCTATCCTATGTTTTCAGGCTTTTCCCCATAACTTCCTTATATATATCATATGACCAAACACATAAATTTGAAATCCAGTCCATCCATAAGGCCCAACTCAACTGTTATTATCCCTTTCAATAGATAGATTTTTTTTTTTTTTAATCTATCCTGGAGGCAGTTCAATGTGGTGAAACGACAAAGGGCTTTGGAATCAGACTGTGTTTGACTTGACTACCGCTAGATCCCTAAACCACTACGTGCAGAGAGGAACTTGTCTGAATTTCACTTTGTTATATGAGGGCAACCTGTATTTTCCCTTCACTGACTTGTAAATGAGATAACCTATAGAAAGTAAGTGACTTAAATCCCACCATAAGCACATTCTATATGGTTCTTAGAAGGCTTAACACAGTTTTCCTGGTAGGAAGTCAGATAAAATGTCAGATTGAAAAATCAAGAAATAGCAAGGTAGTTGTGTTATTTAAAACCATGGAGGTAAAGAGCAAAGAATGAAAGTAGTTGCCTTTGGAAACTAGGAATTAACAGGATGGTTCGTGTGCCACATTGTGCATCACTAAAATCTTTTAGTACTATTTTGACTTAAAATTATGCCTGTGGACTACTTTACTAAAATAAAAAAGTGAGGGCACCTGGGTGGCTCAGTTGGTTAAGGGATTACCTTCAACTCGTGATCCCAGGGTCTTGGGATCGAGTCCCATATTGGGCTTCCTACTCAGCAGGGAGTCTGCTTCTCCCTCTGACCATCCCCCTCTCGTGCTCTCTCTCTCATTCTCATTCTCTCAAATAAGTAAGTAAATAATCTTTAAAAAATATTAATAATTAAGTGAGCAAAGATCTATGTATCAACATAATAAAAATTAGGCATTGATTGGAAGGGGTAGTGGGGAGTTACTGCTTAATGGGTACATAGTTTCAGTTTTGCAACATGAAATTCTCTGGAGATGGATTGAGGGGTATGGTAGCACGATGCCAATATACTTAATGCTATTGAGCTGTACAGTTAAAAATGGTCAATTTTATGTGTCTTTTACCTCAATTTTTAAAATAAATTTAACAAAATTTAAATTTAAATAGTGCAAAAAAAATGTGGATAGTATTCTGTAGTAGCCATTTGAGTGTGTAGGTTAAGGCTGCAGAGGCCAGCAACTTCTGCTGGGCAGACAGACGCCTGTCTGTTCACTGCCTGGAGGCTGAGAATGTGTTTTATATTTTTAAATACAGTTGACCCTTGAACAATGTGAGGTTGAACTGCAGGAATCAACTTATACATGATTTTTCTTTGGTCAGTATAGTACTATTATTTTTTTTATGATTTTTGTAGTAGTCTTTTCTCTAGCTTGCTTTAAGAATGCAATAAATAAAGAATAAATAATTTGTGAACACACAAAATACGTGTTCATCAACTGTGTATGTTTTTAGGAATGCTTCCAGTCAACAGTAGGCTATTAGTTTTTGGAGTATCAAAAGATGTACGTGGATTTTTTACTGCGTTGGGGGGGTTGGCACCGCTAACCCCACACTGTTCAAGGGTCAATTGTGGTTACATTTTAAGTGGTTATGTAAATATCTACATAATAGCCTTTGGGCCCTGAAAGCCTAAAATGTCTACTTTCTGGCCACTTCAAGAAAAATTTGCTGGTCCCAGCTCTAATGTAATTGTATGTTCAGTATGTTATGTATGTAAAAGTTCAGTATGTTAGCTCTGCCACTATCCAACTCTATACCCCACAAACAAGGTCCTTTAATAATCTGGGCCTCGTTTTCCTCTGTTGAGAAGAGATAATACTTGCCCTTTCTGGAAGAGTTGTGTAACGACCAAAAGATAGAAGGTAAAACTGAAACGTACGTCTTGTGTTTGTTTTCCTTTATACAGATTGACCGTTGGCCTTACTTGGTTACTGGGTACAGAGCAGGAATGTTTGCTAATCAACTTCCTGTACTTAGTTGGGCATAAATTGGTTACAGAAAGCCTTAAGCCAAGGCCTTCAAACGTTTGACACAACCAGTTGGCAAATGCTGGAATTAATGGAAAGTTAAAACTAAAACATGGGTTGGTATGTGATAAGAGGCTGCCCTTGAATCAGGATCAGCTGTGCTGATCAAAGTAAATCAAACACTGCCTATGTGTCTGCTTGCTGGAAATAAGTGTTTTCTAACCTTCAAAGAAGAGTATGTTTCATTTTGGTCAAAATAGAAAGCTTTCTAGGGGATAAATTGTTCTCAAGGGACAGTTAATATGCCAGTGGTGTCCCAAAGATCTTAGTCTTGCAGTTCCCAGTTTCATTATGTTACCTCTAGTGCCTCTGCCCAGGGACTCTTGTTATTTGATAGCCTAAAACTAATGTGAAAGTCCTTCAAAAAAGGCTGAGTAGGAACTACATGCTTGGGACACTCAAAGCAAAGGAGCAATTGGGACAGTTTACAGCTATTTCCAAACCAGTGGGCAGAGTTCAGAGCCCTGTGGATCTGTAATCGACCTGGGGGAGTTAGTCTGAAGTTGAGTGTTTGGTCCCAGGAAAACATCTGCAAACCTAATGTGCTTTCATTTACTAGCCTGCCATCATTTTTCTGCTGATAAACAGCAGTGAGGCCACCTTTCCTTTGTTTTGTGTTGACTCAGAATGGGGTACTGTATGCTTGTAACCTGCTTTTTCAAAGAACCCTCATCACAGAGTTTTGCAAGTAGCATTTATTCTCCTGTGCTTCAGAGTTTTGTTTTTTCCATTTTAGTAATTGGTCAAATTATAGTTCACCTTCAGTCCCTAGAACTTTTTGTTGACTTACTAGTCAAAGACATGAGGTAGATCATTACTAAATTGGGCAGATTGTTTTAAGTTAGCTGGTTGAGTATACATTTTTCAACCACAAATTCAACTGCCATACCCAGTCTAAATATAGCAAGATGATATAGAGATGATGTGAGCTTCAAGGAGAGATCTTCCATTGAATTTTTTGTTTCTGATTCCCTCCCATGTATTTGACAGCTGTTTATAGATGATGCCTGAAGTTTGTTTCAGTGTGTTTAAGAGAGATAATTAGGGCACTTCATGGTAGAAACCTACATAGGTCAGCTATCATACATCTTCAGACTGGAGAGGCTCCTGGAGGGGTTGGCCTTTTAATCTATCAGTTGAAGGCATCTGGCAGAACATTCATTGCAGAAACAGTCTGAAGTGTTCTAACTTGGCAGTGTCACTGAATTTCACAGAATTTACTGGCTCATAGCCAAAGGACCTCTGGTAAGGTAATCACTGAACCACAGCTCCATTCAACCTTTGCCTTCCTAACACATGACTTGGAATGAATAATCTATAGGTATAGCACAGGCTACCTTAAGTTTATGTTATCCACTTCTTTGTAAAACCGTAAGAGAGCATCAGGGTATTTCTTAAAAGCTTATTTGGGTACCCCCTAGTCCTCTTGTTAGACTCGGGTTGGTTTTCAGGCAATGATTAAAGCATTGTTTTTATATTTCATTTCAAGTGAAATATATATTGCTAATCTTTTTTCACATGAAAAACTATCGTGATGCAAAAATAGTTCTAAGTCTAATCCTTCAGTGTTTTTCAGTGAGTATGATGATGCTAAGTGCCTCATTGCTCATGAGCGGTCAAATGTTGTGATGCATCAGTGTAGGAGTGAGGGTGGCGGCGGCGGGTGGTGCTTTCTCATCACCTAAATCAAAGCTTGATATAGCCATCTTATCACCACTACTTCTTGAGTCTTCAGAGTTAACAGAGGACCTGTCCAGAGTCCAAAGTTTGTTAATATTCTTCCCAAAGGGGGTATCACCTTGTTTATATTATAGCCTTAAATCAACTGGCAGTGCCTATGAGGTTCTAAACAGTAGGACTAGGAGGAAATTATTGATCTGCTTGGGATTTCAATAGGCACAAGATCTTGTCTGAAGTGTTATAGGAACAACTAAGATTGAGAAAAATCAAATTACTAATGCTTATTATCTTACCTATAATTATGAATTGAAAGTAAAGGGGGAAAGGTTTTGAATGGGAATACAGTATATCTAGTAAACAAGTGATTTAAGGGAATTTCTTACTTGAAAGGTCTTGGTTTCTTACATTACTTTAGGACTTTTATTGTTTGAGGTGGAATATTTATAAACATGAATTGTCTCAATTTCATGATAACGTTACTTAATCCTTTGATGCCAGGACACTGTACAAGGCTATTCCCCCCGTTCTGTTTTCCAGGTGGTCTTCGAGGGGTAGCACGAGGTGGTCTAGCAGGACTAACTCTTACCAGCCTCTATGCACTGTATAATAACTGGGAGCACATGAAAGGCTCCTTACTCCAACAGTCACTCTGAAGATTTTGCCACCTTACGAGTGGAGGACACTTTAGTAGTCATCCCGATCAATTTATATGTCAGTCTGGAGTTACTCTTCCTACAATTAGTTTGAAAAATTGGAGATTTCACTTTGCTGTGGTGAAGATCATGGATGGTTGACCAGGACTGGCATTCCTTCTACCCAGAGTTGAAGCCACAACCCTCTGGAGGCTGAGTAATGTGGTTCTCCCCTACTCCCCAAACTGGAAAACTGCTTACTCACAGAATTCAGGTCATGATTGTTAATACAGTATCACCACATTTGTTTATTTAATGATCTGAAACTGTAATGTTGCCTTGTATTCCCAATAAAAGGTGAACATAGAACCAAAGTGTAAACATAGCGTGAGTCTCCTTTTAAAAGCATTTTTCTGGGTATAAAGTGAAAGTTACTCTTAGCATTTTTGTCTGCCCCGACTAGGCCAGTACACGTTTTCTTGGTTGTGTTGAAATGAAGGGCTTCTTGGCACCATTAACAGCTAGGTTATAAGTTGACACAAAACCCCCTCAAGATACTTGAGATTAACCATTATGCCCTTAGAGTAGTGTGTTAGTCTGTCCAGTCATCATGCTTAACTCTACTCATTGAGTCGTCATCTCATGGAGGGTAATAGAAATATAATCAGAGGAAAGAGACAAGCTACAAGGGTTTAAGGTCTTGGGAAAGCTAAGGGAGGTTAAGGGCAAGTTTACTTAATTTCTGAGTTTGTTTTCTCACCTATGAAATAAAGTTAAAACTGCACTACAGGTTATACACATATGTAATAAATACTAAACAACTGGTGATTATTATGAAGGGAAAGAGGAAAAGTAGGGTCTTTGGCATGCACCTAGTAAGGAGTCTTGACAGGAAAGCTCTGAATCTTAGCTAAAGGCCTCTAGTTCTTTTTAAAAATGAGTTTAATATATTTCATAAAAAGGTTAAAAATTTAAAAAGCAGGTCTGAAGTCTGCAGGAAAAGACTCAAAATGAAGTTAGTAATATACCTTTTACTAATTTAAGATTCATAAAATATATTTATATTTAAGTGAATATAAAAACAATTTATGTTCAAGTTGTTTCTAAGCTGTACTCCTACCCAATGATTAACGTGGTGGAACATTTTGTGACAAGGTAGTCTTACAAATACACACAACAACTATGGCTGTTAATGCTTTTAATGGAGTGGGTACAAAATGCATCAATGCAAAAGAATGTTTTACATACTCATTAGCATGGTGATGAATGTAAAATTAGAAATACATCCTTAAACCTCAAAAAACTACGAAGTTTCCTGCAACCTAAGATAATGGAAAAGGCTTCTTAAGTTTTTACCTGCCATCTTTATTAATAAAGTTTTAAGTGGTATGGGGGGGGGGGGCAAAAAAAAAATAGAAGGTTCTTTTCAGCTGTGGTTCAAGAAGTCTAATGAAGCTGTATGGCAAGGACTGTGGGACTATTTAGTTTCCCCAGAAGGGTTTTTAGATGACCATATCACAAACCTGGAAAGTATTAACAATAACACAGAGGCAAGCTGAGTGGCTTAATAGTTTAAAAGCCTGGAAAGCAGCTATGTATCTCACCTTAGAGAATTTAAAAACATTATAAATTGCATTTCCTACAGAGAAACCTTTTAAAGCATGGACATGACTTTTAAGGATACTGAGAAGACATCAAGTTTTCATAAAGCTTCAGTAAACACCCCCAAGGCACAAGTGTTCAAACGGCCTGTTCACTAAAATGTCACTGCATTCTAATACTTTCAGAGGTATAGGTTTGCTATGCTTGCAGTGAGAGGACATTTAACTTATTCCTAGTTAGAAGCACCAGGTGTCAAGCTCAGCTTCCCCTTACACAGGATGCACCAATAACCCTTAGGATAGCAAATAGTTCAAGTAGTATATTTCCAACATGTCTTGCCTTTTGTTCTTTGATTGATTAGTCAGCACTAGGGCTCTTTGACCTGTAGTTCAGAATATTTTGAAAGTGGCTAGGACTACCCTAAATATAGTCTTGAAGCAATATGGAGCTCTTTTAAAGCTCACTAAATACTTTAATAATATTTAGAAAAGGGAAAAAGACAAAATTTGCAGTAGCTGAATCTTTCAAAAGAGAAAAATAATGTAGAATCTGACATGTAAGTTAAAATGTTTTGTAATTAATGTCCAGAATGGCCAAGATTGTTAATACACATTTTGGTAAGAAAAAAAAATCACTACATTGGCAAGGTTAACTATTTGTGTGAAATACACTATATATTAAACAGAAGAATCATTTCCACCACCAATGGAAGAAACCGACAGCAAGGGAAGCATTTAAAGGAGGACAATCAAAAGTTTAGAGACGCTTACTAGCTTTCCAACACATCAACACGCCTTGATTATACAACTATTTCATTTTTAAAACTACAGTGTTTTAATGTACTTCTAGTAACAATCCAATCTAAGGAGCTGTAGAGGCTTATGAAAAAGACCTATCCACCAAGATGCTATTTCTAGTGTACGGCTGAGTTAGTACTTCTGTAAGAAGGAACTGAATCACCTTAGCATCAACAAACAGCCTTTTTCTTTTACACAGTAACTCATAATCTGATGGCTTATTTCTCTTCACTAGCTCAAAATTAGACAGGAAAGGAACTAAGCTGACTGGTCAGACCCAGAAACACAATGATTTTGTAAGCCACACAGTCACTCGGCCCATGGATGTGTGAATTTGCAGAAAAGCTGCTTGACTTGTGTTCCATTCTTTCACATCTATAAAGAAAAGCCCAAAGGTTAGAGTCACTTCACTATAGGATAAAAGCAAATCTCTCCCACAACCCCCCTTAGAGCTAATTTATTTCTAAATAGGCTCTGAAAATTCCCAAGTTATAACATCTTGAAGGGTCACTTCCAAGTATGTCCTAGTTACTTCATAAAGCAAGTTCAACTGAAATATCTGAAAAACTGTTATGATTCCCCCCCCAGCCACTCTCACTTGCCTAGCATACATGCCATTAACAGGAATAATAGTTCAATGGGTCCTATTAATCCCAGTGAAAACAAAACATTTACAAACAGATAAAATCTTTTTTTTTTTTTTAACACTAGTGGAATGTACACACCTGTAGAGGAGTTCGATATAACCACTTTTCTTTGTCAACTTTAAGCTGCATACAGGCAAAGAGGTCACAAACTGCTGGAAGGCCATAACGGTCTTGGGGAAAGTTACGTTCCTCCTGTAGGGGTGAGTTAAGTAATACTTCCTGCAAGAAGACAAAAAGGGTGGGTTGCTACATGACAGCTGGGAGGCAAGAGATCCAACTTAACTCATCTTCCAAATAGTGTATTGGCTGTAAGGAATATTTTGCCATGTTGTAATAATGTTGTAAATGTTGGCCATTCTAATAAGCAAGAGCAACGGTACAACAGTTTAATCTTTTCCATAAACAGCCAATAAAACAGTCTGGGTTTTGTTTCATTTTCCTCTTTTTGTTTTCTGCAGGATGGGAACTGGGGGTCTGGAAAATACACCAAAATTTCAGTGTGAATCACTAATCTTCCATCAAAATTAATAGGCCAAATAACATTTAACATATTTAAGGATCTGGCCCCTTTACAAGATTCGTGATTAAAATATAAATCAGGGCCTCTGGGTGGCTCAGATGGTTAAGCATCTGCTTTCGGCTCAGGTCATGATCCCAGGGTCCTAGGACTGAGCCCCAAATCAGGCTCTCTGCCCCTAAGGAAGCCTGCTTTCTGTCTCCCACTTCCCCTGCTTGTGTTCCTGTTCTCACTGTCAAGTAAAATTTTCCTTTTTAAAAGAAAAAAAAGTACAATCTACTAACTGTAGTTCAAATGGTGTTATTTTGATTTTGATGTCTGTGCTCACCTTGGCCTTCTTTCGAAGTAGCCACTTGTCTTCTCTTGAGGTTAACTGGCTGAGGTTTCCCATTTTCTTTCCTGGCAAGACCCAGTCAGCTGTGTTTAAGGGACACCATGAAGTGGCCGCCGGGTTCATAAGCTTTTGCTTGCCAGCTCTGTCTTCAGTACTAGGCACTTCTTTGGGACAACCTTCTTTGCATAAGGGTGTGACGAGCCACTCTGACAAAGGACTGTTCCTTATGACTTGGAAGGGGTCAGCAATTCTAGAAGGAGCCACTGCCTTTGACGTCTTAGCTTGTGTTGCCTCTTTTCTGGAAGGACAGAGCCACATACTCAGGGAATCTGTACACTTCTCAGGCTCAGGATTTGGTTCCACAGGCATACCATTTTTGTCTTTTCCTTCTTTCTTCAGAAGCCATTTACACAGAGCTTCCTTCTCACAGTTCTCATCACACACACACTCTGCAAAGCTTGTACAGGGCTCGTTGGCCTTGCATACCTCCTCTACTTTATATGGGTCCTGATGGTTCTGAACAAGCCAATCCTCCGTAATCAGGCTCAGAGTAGACAAGGGTTTCTTGGCCTCAGAATGGTCATTCAGGCACTTCAGATTGCCCAGGTTTTCAATCTCTACACCCTTGGGCTGATTGCCCCGACAATTGGTACAGGAATCGGGTTTGACAAGCCAATCATTCACACTATAGGGCTCCTGGAACACGTGGAACAGGCCCTTCAATTTCTCACTGGTTTCACAGCTGCCATTCCCAGGCTTCTCCAGCTTATGGGATTCCTGAGGAGTCACCAGCCAATCAGAAAGGTCCATCTCATCTTGATCAAGAAGGTCCAGGTCTCCAACCTTTTCAATTTCAACAGAGTAAGAACTGGTGGTAGAATGGCTGTTATACTTTGGGGAAGTTGGTTTTTCAGGAACCTCTTGTTGCTGACTCTTGTAGAGCCAGTTTTCTAAGCCCTTTATGTTGCCCCAGACATTACTGAAGAAATTGGAGGCTCTGGCAGAAGTCTACACAAGAAGTACATAGTATTAGTTCAACAGAACATTATGGCTGCTTTGGAATTCAATGATAAGAGTTCTATCTGCACATTTATTACACAGCCTAGTGTTTCTAAATTTAAGTAGATAAGGCCAAGAGACAAAGGATTTCTCTACTGCAATATTTATATACTTGAATAACAAAAAAATTAATTTTCTCCAGTTTTAAAAAAACTAAAAAAAATAGTAAAGACAAAGTAAGAGAAAGTATTTGTAGCATATTTGATAGAAAGAGTCTGGCAGTTCTATGTAATAAATCTTTATGAATAGGGCGCCTGGGTGGCTCAGTGGGTTAAGCCTCTGCCTTTGGCTCAGGTCATGATCTCAGGGTTCTGGGATTGAGTTCCGAAACAGGCTCTCTGCTCAGCAGGGAGCCAGTTTCCCCTCTCTCTCTGCCTGTCTCTCTGTGATCTTGTGACCTCTCTCTCTCTTTCAAATAAATAAAATCTTTTTTAAAAAATCTTTTTTAAAAAATCTTTATAAATAAAGAAGACAAAAATAACAAAGGATATGATTAGGCAACTCATCCAGGAAGGCTAATAAACATGAAAAATATTCAACCTCCATAAGCAAAGAAACTTCAAAACAAGTAAAATTATTACTTTGTATCAAATTTGAAGAAAAAAGAAACTTATTAAAAAAAAGGAACTTATAAATATGATTCTCACTATTCAAGAAGTTTCAGGGAAGGAAGCACGCTCAATATTCTGCTGCGTATTCTTCTGAATATAAACTGGTACCAACTTCCTGGAAAGCCAAACTGGTGATATGTATCCAAAGTCTTAAAGGGTATGCAGAATTATAATCTAGAAATGCAACTTCTAGGATTTTACTAATCAAGAATGTGCACAAACGAACTCCTGGCTGCTTAGGGGAACTCTTTATAACTAGAAAACTGGAATTTAAGTTATAGCCAATCAATAAAATATTATATGCTATTAAGGATTTTATGGAAGAAATTAAAGAGAAACATTTGTGCTCTACTAGTGGAAAAAATCCAGTCAAAACAGGATTTACAGAATGTTTCTGAAGTATATGTACACATAGAAAAATGGAAGTATATAAACAAGTGTTACAGTAGTTAGCTCTGAATTTTGGGATTATGAGTTTGTATTTCCTTATAGTTCTGTTTTCTAAGCTTTCTATCTGTAGTAAAGAGGTGTCACTGTTGTAATAAAGAGTTGTAAA